>VZTU01019006.1:18227-69291 GCA_013400835.1 Zapornia atra
AACCCCCCTTCCCCCCCCCCCCCCCCCCGCAATTTCACTGTATTCATGAACAAAACAAAACTTCAGAAAACAAGAAACAACTTCAGGATAAAATAATTTAAAAGTATTATATTGTATATTATATTATTATTAAATAATTTAAAATTATGTTTATCCCCAGCTCAACTAAAACAAGCACTGAATATCTATTCTTTCTTCTGCTGATGCAATTCTTCTTTTTAACTGAATTGCACGAGTCATCCCTCTACAAGGGACTACTGTTGTTATTGTACTTTCTACATAGGCTAGCACTCTGAATTTGTGTTTCTCTGTTAATCGGGACTGTCCAACAAATGAAAGAAATGTGGTAAAAACTGTGGAAATGAAACACTGATTAAGAAGCGATGCAAGAATTTGGAAACTTGTGGAATCTTTGGTGAGGGGAAAGAACAATAGTGATTAAAAAAGGAAGTGTTGTTCTGGGATGGCAGTCTGCAGAGGACTAACCACACAGGCTTAGATGGGCACAAAGAGGAATGAGAATAGAGCAATTAGCTCAAACATGAGATATTGATTACAAAATTAGCCAAGGCACTAAGGGAAGAAAAGGGAATGATACTTATTAACTATTTATATGCCACTGCAGGGAATATATAGTAAATAGGAGGGCTCGGAATTGCTCATTTGTCAGTATACATTTGTCTTGATTAGAATTACAGAAAGCTGGAGGCTTAATGACAAATATTAAAATCAGTGGTTATACGCTGTTACAAAAGGTAGTACAAAAAATAGGATGCATTTGTCCAAAATGGTCCTTTTTTTTGGGGGGTGGAGGGAGTGGCTTTCTAAAGCATTGATAGGTTTAATGCCATTGGCTTCGAAGCTGTACAGAGCAATGTTCCATCTTGTGCATCTTCTGGTTAGGTCAGTAGTTATCAACATTTACTGACTCCCAGATTTGGGTGTCATAGACCCAAAAAGGTGAAAAGGTTGGCTTCTGCCTGTTTATATTATAAATATAGATAAAGTATGAGCAAAAGTGTAGGAAAACATTATATGACATGCAGAAATGAGATTTAATAGATTGTAGACATCAGAAACGTCATGAGATTAAGATAAATATTTTTTGCTTACCAAACTAAATCTAGTAACTAGGTGGTTATCAGTTCCACAGGGGAATATGTGATTATGACTTGTATCTGTTGTATGTAAACAGGATTAAATGAATGCAATACTACACAAAAATCTAAAATACTTATGTTGAAATGAGGAAGGAGAAAATTTTAATTAGAAATATGTGAATATTAGTAAAAACATGGCAAAAAACATTAGTAAAAAAGTGACACTGACATAATCAAGTAAGTTGGTGCCACTGACGTTTAAAAGTAGCTATTAAGTAAAAGATAGGAAAAGGGAAAGTTGTTAGTTAATAGCTGAGTTAATAACAATAAATACACACATGACACGAGAAATGATGGAAAATTAATAAGGAACACAAAAAGGAGAGTATCACATGTGGAAAAAAAAAATCTGTCATTTGCAGATTTAAGACTGAAAGTAAAGGATTTTTTCCAAGAAAATATGGATCAAAAGGATGCCAGCAAAAATATTGCCCAGTAGCTGGATAAAAATATCAGGATTTCTTCAATAATACTGAAGAAGAAAAGAAGTATTCACTTAAATATTTTTATTATGCATTTGGGAAAGATACTCAATACTTACAATACATATGTATCACATGATGATGTCATGGTTTAACCTGGCAGGTAGCCCACTCTCCCTGCCTTCTTGTCTCCTATCAAAAACCATGTAGAGACTTTAGTTCCAGGTAATCTCTGCAATGTGAGAAACACAGAAAACATGCTGAAAATTTACCCAGAATGTTCTCATCTCACATATATTGGGGAATGTTCTGATCTCAGATATAACTGTTTCAAAGCAGAAGAGTTCATGGCCTAATTTCTGTTATGTTAGCAACTTGCTGATGATTTTTTTGGGCCCTTTTAAGAAGAAAAACCACATGTAGCATTTCCTGTTTCAGCTACACTTGATCATTACTGATAGAGGCTGAGAAAAGACTCATTTAACGTAAGGATAGGTGAAGCCATGTAACGTTGGAGTTCTGTTCCAGTAAGAGGAGCTGCAGAGCACACCAAGACACACCCATCTATATTGATTTGCAGGTCTCAAATTGCCTGTTTTCTAAAATTTTCTCTTTCTCAGAGAGAATTTGAGTTGCATTTTTTTCCCCAGATATCAAAATCCGTCACCAAATATTTATGCATTCTCCATGCCTACCACCTGTTGTAGGAAGGTCCAAATGTTGCACTGTATTTGTAAAAAATACTTTTCATACCATTTATGCAGAAAAATACATTCAGCAAGGCAAATGCAATAAGGAAAGCAAAAAGCAAAACTAATTTTTAAATTTCCTTTGTACTATGTGGGATTATTCATTCCACAATACATATCAAGGGAATTAATGGAGAAAGTAACCTATGACAGAGTGACATTAAAAGGGAGCAACAGATTCAGTTTGTACGTTAGGTAAACAAATGAAACAATGTTCAGCATATAGACACAGCAACACTCTAAACCCTCCAGCGGGAACCCTGGCATTCAAGCAATTAATCCAATAAGAGAGACAAAGACGAGTGACCAAACCCTTGGCCATTAGTGCTGTATTCATATAAATGCAATTACTCTTTGTGACTGTGACAAAAGAAAATGGAATATACATTTTGTAAACAGCCAGCTCAGACAAGATAGTTTATATATCTTCCTCTCTGGAATGGAAAGGGAATTAAAAAAGTGGACAATGTAATTCACTTCTGCTCTCTCTGAAACACTGAAATGCTCCAAGTCATTAGGATGTAGAAGTATCAAGGATTCCTTCCTGCAGTCTTCACATTTATTTACATAATGTTTAGGTGCAGAACCAATTTTGTGTGACTAATTACAGAACACAAATAATGAATTTTAGGCTCTAGTAGCTACAAAAAATAGTCAGGTAAGCAACTCTTGACATCCTCCATGATTCCATAATATGCCTTTCATTGTAGGATCTCAGCTCCTGATCAAAAGCTTCTGTAGGAAAAAAAAACCTAAAACAAACTCTTCTCTTAAACTACTCAACAAGACAAACTCTAAAATTTGCATCTATTCACAGGTTATTTGTAAACAGGAGGAAGGCCTCTTCACAACATGATATTTAAGTAGGTCTACCTAACATTGAGCGACCTTTTTTTCTCCTCAGCAGTATCAGCATTTTTCAAAGTTGTTAACTGGATGGAGAATGCAGTGTGTGCATACTATTTTAGATGAGTTTCCCAGCCTTGGCGGCAGGGATTAAGAGATTCTTGTTAATACACCATCAATGCTAAGGACATGTCTAGTTTGACTTTGTATTAAGAACCATTTCAATATTCTGGGATGAACTGTAAATCTTGGATGAGAATTTTGTTCCCTCCTACCAGGTAAATGGTTTGTTGTAAACTCAAGTGCTGCTGCCACGCTTCACTGATGTGCTTGGAATGAGTTTGTGAGAAATAAGGAATAAAAGTAAAGTGTTTCTACCAAGCAGAGATGGGAAACAGGAATGCAGTTCCTTCAGAAAATCTTTTGCACTTATTAGTCATAAGATACTAGGCTAAATGGGATGATAAAAAATGCAACTCATTCTCTGAAAAACAGTACAGCATCACAATGCTGTTTGTGCTGAGAAAACAATCAGTATGATATATGCCATCATAAACCCTTTAAAAATAAATCATACAACTTCTTGATTCTATTGCTGCTTTCATACTTCAATCTTCAGTGCAGAAACTCCTATTTCTGCAACATAATTTGCAGAAGGCAGTCATTGTGTTACTCAAGGTAACGATGGTTTATATTACTTCTATCCTCTACAGTAAATTCAGACTGAGAGCCTTACGGTCTGTTTTCAGTGGTTGTAGTATTCATCCCCATTCAAAACAAAACAATTATGTGTGAAACTTGGGGAAAAGATTCAAGGCTGTATTTTAAGGGCTTTCAGATTCCAATACCTCAAGATTTGCCTCTGGTGAGTCCATTGCAGGCCATGACACTTGTGCACAGATTTTGTGGGTACCCAGCTTCTAGCAGCATGGACCTAACAGAAACAATACTGATAGGGTTTATTTGGGTGCTTGCTAGTGCAGTCCTCTCCCCTATGAATTCCTGTGCGGGTGGGGGCTGTGTCCGCCTGAGACGATAGCAGACAGAGGGTATGTCCACTCAGCAGATGGTAGACAGTAGGTGTGTTTACTTGCAACCCAGGGAGTCAGGAGGAGGAAGTTTCACCCATGAGAATTACCTAATGCCTTGAAACGTTTGCACCAGATCCTACAGTGAGGACAAAGTCTACTGACCACTATTTCCCTACACAGAACGTGTGCTCAAGTTTTAATTAATACCAACACAGTTAGCAGTAAAATTCTTGCCTTTTAGCCGTAGCTCTGTTTCTGCTGTTCTGTCTTAAGAGAGGCTATTATATAAATCATTTAAGTCAAGAAAATATGATTATGATAAATACTTTCTATCAATACAAAGTTGGTCAATAATAAGAAAATCTTGGTTGGGAGTGGAATGTGGAAGTAAGCTCCACTCAGGAAGGGTATAATAAAGCGTAACAATCCTTTGATTTAAATGCCTGAGGTGCTTGTCATTAATGCCCTGCCAGTCAAACCTGGAATTATTCAGGCTGCCCCGGCAGGAACGTTTCCAGTAATTTGAACAACAAATTAACTGAACTGGCACTTCCATTCAGACTAACTATATGCCTGGGAGACTGTTCCACAGTCTTTAAAATGACAGCTCACCTTTTTGCACAGTCAGCAAATTAAAAACAGTCCATTTTCATCTTTTACTAAGAGGAAAATATTGTTGGTTTAGTGGACTGACTAGAGAATTTAACCTTAAACGAATACATCTTTGAGGTAGAGTTTGGTTCTCTTAAAAAAAACTTCTGTTCCTATATTCTTTAAATATTTTTGATTGTTTCTAAGGAAATAGTATTATTTTATGAAAATACGTGGAAGAAATAAAAAAAGAAGAAACAGTGTAAACTTTAGAAGAAAAATGCATTTTCAAGCTTAAAAAAAATCATAGTTTGATGATTACTTTCTGTACAGTGATCTTTTAACTCTCTGATGTACAACATCATTTTTTTAAGCTTTGTATCTCTAGAGATACAGAGTTCCTTTATCAGTAGCACACTTAAGGTAGAACGTGCCCCTGTGCTGCACATTTTAAAGGACTCTTTTCTAGGTTGATTCTTTCTGGCTTCCAAAACACCAGACATTTCTCCTGTTGGTAAAGTTTTTTTAAGAACGTGAAAGATTATTGTGTGTAGTTCTTCATAGTAAAGGTTATGAGAGATGAAAATTCAAATTATTCAATGAACACCTAGATGTCAAGGTCCAGATGCATGGTGAAGCACTCACAAATATGATTAGAAGCAGCTGGTTGTAAATCAAATAAGATTTATAAGGCAGTTGTGTACAAATGCCCTTTTTTTGGATGTTCTTCCATAGATAGCTTGGGAAACAATAAAATTGAGCATATTTGCTTGTATAATTGACTGACTACTGCAAGGAAGGGCTGTGCCAAAGACTAAGGTAGTAGGCTTTTTTATCTCCTGATGAAATTCTTGCAATAATCAGCTCTGGTTGAAAGACAACTGATATCCATTCAATAGCAGCAACAAATTGTCTTTTTTTTTTTTTTTTTTAAATGAAACATCCTTTAAAAGATATAGTTTTTTGACTGGTCATTAGACAATTCGTCCCGTCATTTAGCATAAGAAAGCAATACTGAATTTAATAGTAGATTTTTACAATCAACGAAGTTCTGGAAAATAGTGCTCCAGGACTCATTCTGTTCTGTTCAATATCTGTTCATTCATTGAACTATTTGTAATACAGATTTCTTTACTGCACCTTTTATATGTGGCTATTACTGCTTACACTTCCCAGGCACCATGTCAAATACGCTTCGTACCAGCTTTCTCCTCAACAGAGGGAAGTAGAACTACCCTCCAGGCTGAAAGCAGTTCTGTATCTCAACTCACATAAAAATCATGTAGCTGCCTGATTAAAATGTTACTATGTCTTTAATAAAATGGCTTAATGCTGTTTTAGGATATATAATGTCATAACACAGAGGAAGAAAGACAAAAGGGACATCGTACTATTTATTGCACTACAGAATTGGATAAGTGGGGCTGCTTCAGAACTTGTTGCCCTTTTCAACCTTCCTTCTGTGTTTTTCTCAACTTTTTACTGAAAAATAACTCTCTGCTTATCCCTGAGAATTTTCAGATAATTTTCCTGGGCCCTACAGGATTATACTTCTGAAACAAGACTTCCTCCAGAATCCAAATGCCTGCAAGCAGAATCAGTAATTTCTGAACAAGATAAAAGTTTTTCCAGTACTTATTCCTTATGGATTTTGGATTACATACAAGGCAAATGCCTTCTAGCATACATAGCAAGGCTCTTATTTGCAATCAGTGCAATAAAATAATTATAATTTCCCTTCATGCTCAGCCTCTCAGAAGGCTAAAAACCTTTCTCCAACACTAGGTTTCTCTATGTTTCCAAGAAGCTTGAAAAAGCATTCAGCTGGGGTGGCGGATGTATCATGTGTGAGCCCAAACTGATGGAGACAAATTCCTTTGTACTTTGTAATCCAGAGTCAGTGCAGATATTTTACTTTGCTTTGTGCCATACCATGAATTTCAGGTTAAACTGGTCAGTTGGAAGCTATGCAACTTAAGTACCACAATACTTTTTTCAGGTTTGCTGCTTGACAATGCCTACTGTAGCTGTCTAGGAAGATTTTAAAAGAAACCTCCGCTTAATTTGCCAGAGGAAATTATTGCAGCTAGTGTAAGACACATAAAAAAATAGTCAGAGCAGTTCTGACCTCTTTTTCTTTGCTTAATCTTGTGCATCTGATAAATGATGTAATGGATACTGTCAATTTAAGAAACAACGTTGTAAGCTGCACATAAAGAGTGCCCAGCAAATATACATTTATATATGCTTGGCTGAACAGGACTGGAGACAAGCCTTTGTTCTAGAAAGATAAGGAAAACATGAAGTGAAATTAAGAAGCATTTTCTTCTACCTAAAAGATGTATTCGTAGACCTGAAGCAGTCAACTGAAATTTTATGAAGAGTTTCATAAGATCCCGAAAGCAGCACAGATATAAAACTCCTCACCCTCAAAGAAGTTTAAAAGGATTTTCTTATATGATCAAGGAGACTAAAGAATTGCTGTTGGGTAACACAATATTGAGTGGAATCAAATATGAAATGTTATAACTCAAATTGCATTCCGCTTAACTTTAGTATACATTTTCTTTCCAAGAAATATACATGAGAGTTAATGAGGAAATGAATTAGGAACAACTGGCTTCAACTGGAAAAGTGTTGGTGAAACACTGGAATGGGTTCCACAGAGAGTTTGTAGGTGCCCCATCTATGGAAACATTCAATGTCGGGCTGGGCAAGGCTTTGAGCAACCTGATCCAGTTGAAGATACCCCTGTTCATTGCAGGGGAGTTGCAGTGATGACCTTTACACACCTTTTCCAACTCAAACCATTCTAAGATTCATTCTTAGTGCACTAGACACTAAGCCATAGAATGTCAACCCATCCATAAGGTTCAGTTGTATCTGCGAGCAACTGCCATCTTATTCCTGTCTTATGACTCCTGCATCTGCCTAATAAATACCTTTGAGCCAAGCACCACCAGACAAATTCATGATCAGATTTATTCCTGCAAGCAGTCTCATCGCATTGGACCTGGCATGCATAACTCAGCACCCTGATCAAGTAGACATCAGTTCTTAGCTCTCTGTGACTGCTCAGTAAGTGAGGTATCAAAAGTGCAAGAAGAGATGAAATATCTAGCTCAGCAATCTTATTGGCATAAAAGCCAGAACTGTGAAAAATGTGGAGAACAACTGGAAAAAGGGATTAACTGTGCTTTATTCTGCAATTGTGGTGAAGAGATTGCCAAAACCAAGTAAGATATTTCTGAAAGAAGCTGTTTCTGAAGCAACTTAATGTTTTAGTAGTTTTCAGTTAAATCAGGCAGAGGAAATTAACAAAGAGCTTCTGTGTTAATGGTCTGGAAAGTGCTGTGCTCCCTGTGAAAATGAAGAATAAAGGTGATTTGCTTTCTTATTCAATGGTATTTTGAAAAAAAGATGACCAGAGAAGAACATTAATGATGATGATGAAGTAGCACAAAGGAGGAATGAAGGAGTTACAGCTAGTTCATTAGGAAATCCGATGGTGCTTGTACAATAAAGAAAAAGACTGTAGGAGTGGGGTTAATGGAAGACTCAGAAGAAATACTTAGAAGTCCAGCATGAGTTGCCATGAAGACTGCACAATGTGAAGGGACACACACCACCCACAACACAAAAGAAACCAAACTAACTCAAAAAAAAGGACATTTTTGTCAGAAAGACAATATTTGCTCAGAATTTAATTCCAAAAAACACATAAAGTACCTGCATATTTTGCAGCGAGCCATAGTGAGAGCCAGAATTTGGCAGAGAGTGCCAGAAAGAACTATACTGAACTACATCACTCACAAGAGCCAAAAAAAAGACAAAATGGCCAGCTCTGCTTTTTCAGGAAAAAGCAATTCTCAGCAAAAGAGGACTGTCAGACAGGCTGGAAATGGGACAGCTTTTCTTTGTTAACATTCAAGGAATATTTTTAAGATTCACACCAGACAGTCATGAGTATGCTGTCACCACTAGGTAAGTCAGCAAGAGGCAGGTGGCTAAGATGAAATTGAAATTCTGCAGTGTTGGGTTTAGCTCCTTTCATGGAATAGGTGAGTTAAATGCGAGTGTATACACAAATACAGAGGTGAAAAGGAAAAAACAAAATCAGCTAAAATGGTGTTGAGTCGTTTACTTGATCAAAGGACAGGAACCATAAGAAATTATGGAAAACCTGAGGTTGGCTTTACAAGCACAGGACAACCACATCCAGCAGCTCCGAGAAATACTCTTTCCAACCTGCAGAGTCCTTAGAGGAACTAAGAGGGATATGCTTGGCTCATTTAAAAGCCCAGGGGTGGGAAGGAGGGAGGTAGAAATGAGAAAAGTCTACCTGTAGATCCAAATGATTTAACCAAGTACTTAAAACACAGATCTCTTTCTGGTAAGGTATTTAATGCCAATATGTTTGCTGTGCTGGATGCTTCATTAAGGCTCTGACAAGCAGCAGAACCTATCTTCAGGCATTTTTCAAGTCTGCGTTGGAAATGTTGCTTCTACAGGCTATTTGAATTGTGAGCAGCATCAAAGATACAGTCAGAAAAAATAATCCTTTTTCACGTATATTACAGAACAAAAAGGCCTACATAGGCTACATTTTGGTCTTGGGGAAACAAAACCAGATCTGGAGAATGACCAGAAACTTCAAAAATCTTTAAAGACAATCAGTTGCAGATCTAAATCTAAACAAACAACAGTTAAAGTTTTGTGATATAACTTGTCAACTGGACTAGTTACCTCAATACTATTATACAGAGTAAAGGAACTCTCAAAGTAATCTTCATTAGATGAAAGATTAAACAACCAGCTAAACTGAAAATATTCTGAGATGGAAGAGCAATTGGCAAGATACATGAAAGGAATATTATGAAAGATAAAGAAAAGTCAATTAATGGTGACTATAAGCAAGATACAATATTAACAAGGAGAAGCATCCAGGAATTTAATGAGATGAAGAGTGTGTCATTTAATGTATTCAGTGACATTTCCTTACTGATTAAAAAAAGAAAGAAAAGACCTCAAAATACATGAAAAGGTGGGTAAAATTTTTGACATGGATATTAAAGTCTTTTAAAAGTACCATTTTTATTATTCACAGAATAAAAGAAGAAAAAGGTCACTCAGTTCTCCTGCCAGTTCAGGCACAGACACTCTCCAAGATTTTTAACATTTCTTTTTCTGTATAGTTTCAAGTGCTCCAGGCGATGAGAGTCCCACCACCTCTCTCTGGAAACTGCTCTGCAGCTTCATACATCTCGCTGTCAGAGAGCACTTCCTAATACTCTCTTTAATATTTTGCATCTTAATTTCATCCCATTGCTCATAATTACACCATTTACTACTATAAATAATAACTTTCCGTTTGTGCAACTACAATTAATGTCATCGTTCTCTCCTCTAATTTGTCAATGGCTTTCTGGTAAAAGTTTATTCAGAAATGAGAGTGATTTTATGGGCTTAATTAATGATATGCCTACACCCATTACATTTCAATAGAGGGGTACCAAATCTGACTCTAGATGGGTATTGATAGCTCTCCTAAAATATCACCTCACAATTTTCTAACCTTGTTCAGAAGTGGTGTGGATTAGTCTGAGAGAAGCATGATGCTAACAAAGCTATAGTGCTTTGGACAAATCTGTTTGGTAGAGCGGCATGCTGACTGACATGTCCTACAGACTCAAAGGTAAGCAGATAGCCTTTGTTACCTTTGCATTTCTTAGGGATCTAATCTATCTCAGCAGCTACGTTTTAGATGTTCCAAGAGAAAAAAGTTAATAAATCTATGCTTTCACACACACAGGGATGACACGAACTCTAAGTACTAAGAACAGAAGATAGTTCACATTTTAGACTGCATACCCATTCAAAGTCCCCAGGAGTTTTCCCTGGATTTGGGGTTACCAATGCTCTCAAAACCAAACAGCTACTGTGTTTTCTTTACTAAAAGGAGACCAGAAAAGAGCATAACCTCATTTATTGCTTTTAAGTTTTCACACTTAGAATATTCACTGGATACAGATTAATAAAACTAAAAAAATCTCTACTCAAAATGTCTGAATCTATATTTTAGATCTCAGGAAACTCCTACACCAGCAGGATATAATTTTAAGAGTAGCAATCTCCCACGTTTTCCTTGTGAAATTGTTTGGTTTGTTTTGGGTTTTTTTTAATGAATCTCCAATGGATCCATCCAAAAGAAATACCTAGATTCCCAATTCTGCAAGTGTATTTATTAATTTTAGCTCTAGTCAAGAAAATAAGGTAAATCCCTCAAATTATATAACGATAATTTTGGAAAGCACTTAACTGAGGATTTAGTCAGCAGTTTATTTTTCATTCAAAGAAAAGCAGAATCTTCAGTTAAAAAAAAAAAAATCAATTACAAGTATCTGACCAATTTTAGATTAAATCCCATCTCCCAGACTATAGGCAGCAGATTGCCATTGAAAAGTTGCTTGAGTGCACAGTGTAACAGGAGGTATCAGATGAAAACCCTGTACTGACAAAGTGAGGAAAAAAATCAGGAAATAGAAAGAAAAAAATAATAAAAGAATAGGCAAGGGAAACATTCAGAAAGGCAGAGGAAAAAGTGTGCAACCCAAAGTAGAATAATCACCAGAAGGGTCATCAAGGTCACAATAATATATTTTTAAAAAGCCTGCAGACAGTGTATAAAAGCTGCAATAAACATTCAAAATAAACTAAAAGGCCTATTTCACAAAAAGCAGTTGAGCTTGAAAGCACAAGCTCTGGAGTTCCCTGTACTACTGTGACCTTCTATTGTCCAACATTCAACTTTTTCTCAGACGTCATCCCCATAATGATCTGTGGCCCAAAGCCTGGAGAACAAGAGTAAAAATATAAAATTCCCACTTCAGTTCACCAGATAACATCATGTTTCTACTAATGTTTTAAGCCAGAGCATCCTCTTCAGTCTTACAGTGAGCCTGTGACATGATTACTTGAACTACGCTGACACAGATAGCTAAGTAATCTCATTGATTCTCTCTAAAAAAAAAAAAAGTTTGGCTAGCCTTTTGGGTTTTGCAATGCAAGTGTTTTATTCTGGTTTTGCACTTTTCAAACGTTTCAGAGACTTTCCTGTAAGGAAATTTATCTCAGCACTTGATAGCCCCACCTTACACAGATCTACCTGTGAGAACAGAAAGAACCGTCTAGCGCATCACAATCCAGGAAAATGAGACAGGAGTCAACATAAAATAAATATCAAAGTAATTTGGACATTAAAATAAATTTATTACCATGTTACAGAGAGGAAATCAGGCAGCTGAACATGTAGATAAAATTTGGGAAAAAAGCATTTCTGATGAAAAAATACATATAAATATTTAACCTAAGCAAGGGGCAAGAAAATTAATTAATTAAAACACTACAACAGAGGGATAAAGTTAGAAGAAACTTCCTTGGAAACAGAGTTAAATTAGTAAATACATGTTATATTCATCTTAATAAGAAAAAAGTATTTTGCATACTGGTTTTCATTGAAAAGCATGAAAATGTGTAAGATCATTAGATAATAAGGAAAAATATTATAATTATACTTTATAAAATATGACCCTATTATAAATGTAAATTAATATAATGAATGAGCAAATAGTTTTAACTTTGATCCTGTGTTTCTGCATAACAGAGATCTTTGCGATTAAAGAGGACTCCCAGTTTACTTACAGGTTATTGCACACTTCGGCATTTTACTGGAGGTCTCAGTGTCTCAGCATCTTGACGGAAAAAGGGAAAAAAGCCCTGGCTTCTTCCAAAACAGTGGAATTTCTCACTTAACTTCAGTGGAACCAGGATTTCATGATATTTTTATGTAAAGCCAGGAAGAAAGATTCTTGAGTTGATCTGTAATAAAAAGTAAATAGTATAAGTATTCATTGCTAAGAAACCAGTTTATACCAGGAATGTAGCTGGGAAACTATTACACAGAACCACGGAACGTTAGGCATTGGAAGGGACCTTGAAACACCATTGTCCAATACCCCTGCCAGAGCAGGATCACCCAGTCTAAATTGCACAGGAACACATTTGGGCAGTTTTTGAATGTCTCCAGAGAAGGAGACTTCACAGCCTCTCTGGACAGGCTGTTCCAGTGCTCCGTCACCCTCACAGTGAAAAAGTTTCTCCTTATATTCACATGGAACTTTCTATGCTCCAGCTTGCACCCATTGCCCCTTGTCCTATCAAGGACTCTCCTACTGAGAAGAGCCTGGCTCTGTCCTCCTGACACTCACCCTTTACATATTTATAGACATTAATGAGGTCACCCTCCTCTCTCTAAGATAAAGAGACCCAGCTCCCTCAGCCTGTTCTCATAAGGAAGTTGTTCCACTCCCGTAATCATCTTAGTGTCCCTGCGCTGGACTCTTTCAAGTAGTTCCCTGTCCTTCTTGAACTGAGGGGCCTAGAACAGGACACAATATTCCAGATGTGGTCTTACCAGGGTGGAGTAGAGGGGGAGAATAGCCTCTCTCGACCTACTAACCACACTAAAATTCAACTTTGTAAGTCTAGGTTGTAAAGACAGAAGATGTAAGGTGGTATTAACTTGCAGCTTGCAGGTTTTCAAGAGGTGTTTGCTGAGACTGGAAGTCAGATCAAAAAAATCACCAATATTTAAAAGCTTCTTTCTGTATAATGGCATTATTAGACAGCTTCTTTCAGAAACAAAAAAACCCCCAGATATTGTCCTGCAGGGTCTGCAGCAGTTAAAGTAACCTGCTCTTTCAAACAGAATGTTTCCTATACTCTAAATAAGACAGATATGACTTACCTTTTTTTAACTTTTGGGTTTTTTCATTATTTTAGTGTGCAGGTTCTTTATAGCTTTACAATCAAGTGCTGTTTATGAAATGGAAAGTTCTTATCTTCACCCCTAATTACTTGTCCTGAAAAGTAGCAAATATGTCAACCAATGAGTCCCTGATGAGGCAAATCTGCTCAACAGATAGATACAGTAAGTAGAGACTATTGTAAAAGAAACACAGGAATCCACCTCATAAACAGTAAGTCATAATTGCCTGCTGGGTAGATACCAGGTCTTAAAATATTCTCAGACCAGACACTTGGGTCTGGTTAGAAGTCACTTAAGGTCAATAAGTGCAAACATGTAAACAGTGAAATCATTTAAATCTTGATGTCAACAGATAGGAAGTCAAGCAAACTTGTAAAAGTCAATTTAATTACAGCCTTGTGGTCTGGTAAGGAGACAACTATGTATTACATATCTGCTTAACATCTCAATCTCTAGAGTCTAGCTACTCACTCATAAATTACACTGTTTAACATACCTTAAGCTTAAAACACTCAACAGTTATGGTTAAGGACTTTTACGGAGCACATGTTCGTCAAGGACAAGCAACACATGTTTTGTTGATTCTTTATTATTCGCTGCATACAGCCACACACAGAATTTTTCTCATGGACTTCACAGACAGATCTGGTTCCTTAAAATGTCTGCTGAAATAATGCATTGACAGGTTCTCAGTTGTGTTTTCTCTACAGTACTTTGTTTAACTACTTTATTTTGATTTCCCTGGCAGCAAAACACTATTTTGGCTCTGAAAAATGCAGTGCAACCTGTACAGGCTTCTTTTATTTATGTTGACTTACACTCTGCAATCTATAAATATTTTAAAAGATGAAGTAGGTGGATTACAACCCACCTAATTTTTTTTCTCTCCCTCTTTTTTTTTTTTTTTTGATACAAACACGTTTAAAATTGCAGGAATGTCTGGTGAGTGAGGCTTGAAAGTCTCTCTGGATCTCTATCACCTATTCAGAAAGACTGGGGAAGCATCAGAAGTGAGCCTGAGTAACCATGACAACAAGTACTTGTATATAATGCTTATCTATATAGTATAGTTTCTGATTCCTTCAAGAGTTCATGCAGTCATAGGCTGAATTCTGTGGTAAGCTATCTGAGCCGTGTCAAACGGTTCAGACGAATCAGGTAAGTATTGCTGGGCATTGTAAACACTGTTTTACACTGAAGAATGAATGGGAGAACGGGCTGAGTGGTGGAACAGAAACAGGGCTGTGTCTGGAAAGCAGGGGAAAGAAAACAGAAGGAGGTGTTGGTGTTTTTCAGTGATTAATATTTGACAGATTGATTGGGAGCTGTTAAGAGAGACCTTCTATTGCTATTCCCCATCAAATTAGTGCCTAGTAGGTAACACATATGGATTTTTGGGGAACTGAGATTTTATGGACATAGCATACAGTGATGCCAGCTGAGTGTAAAAGGCTACTTGATCAATAATTAAAAAAAACATTGAATTGAGGTTAGCATTAAGTTATTTGGAGAATGATGAATTCTCAGTTCTGTGACTTCTATCTTTTTTTTAAATAAATTGTTTATTGTTTTGTGTAAAACAAGGATGAATTCTGATAATATTTCTGAAGTAATATGTAAGATTAACAATGACTGCATGCTCAAAGGTTATTTTATTTTTAGTAGTGTTAAAATTTATTTTTGTTCCAGACAAACCATTATGCTCCTTTTACATAAAGATATTTATTCTCAATCAAATAGTTATGTTATATTATAATCTACCATAGGATCATGTTACTAATATCCTCATAGCTCCCGGTCGGAACTTGAGTCTCTGAAACTTTGCTTCGAATTTCAAGTGCTGGGATTTTACAGCAGTGAGAACTCTGCCCTCACGCTCCCATACAAATGTCAAAGAATACAATACCATATAAAAGAAGACTTTTCAGTATAAGGTTGTTGCTTTTTTATTCTTCTTTCCCCTTTCTTCTTTTTTCCTCCAAAAAGTTTAGCCCAATTAACTTCTAGCTACTGCAGAATTCCCCTTTGGTAAAAGCCGTGGGCAGACAGGTTTTGCCTTACAGAATTTAAGCAGAATAAATAGGTCAAAAAATCAGGCTAATAATTACAAAGCTAATTATAACCTTAACAAAAGAACATGTGCTACTGCTACCTGATAGCGGAGTAATTCTCATGGCTGTAGTTTAAAAAAAAAAAAGACCCAGAAAGGCAGATAAAGAAATTAGATTTTTAATCTGCTTTTGGCAAAATAAGATAAATATTGAGAATAATCAAATAACATCTATAGGTTAAAAAAACCCACAATAAAAAATAAATCTTTTGCATTCCTTCTTTTGTTTTATGGAGGAAGAACAAATGTGTCCAAAATTAAAACTAAGTAATTGGCCTAGAATTTTTTTTTATATACTTTTGATATGCAAATATATATTCATTTGTTTTAATGTATAAAGTGGTTTTTAGATTTGAAATCACTTTTCACTGAAGACCATCCAAACCTAATTTAACACAGTTTAGGTTTTCAGGAGAAAAAAGCCTTCTAGGCCACCAAAATGGCTTTGGAAAGGACAAATATACACTGTAACACTTGAAGAAACTATCCAATTTTTTTCTTTTTTTTTTTTCCACAGAAAACACAGAAATTAAGGTAGACAAATCTACTCACTCATACATTATTTTAACTGTAACTCATGTAATATGTCACTCACTAGGCCAAGCTACTTCTGAGCTTGAGCAAGAGGATAAATAACATTTTTCTTGATTCTATAGAGATTTTTAGATTGAATCCCAATGTGGGTGTAAGGAAAGACAACTACATGGTAGAAATTGAATTGGTAGAATTGTTTTTCCCTTTTCCTCCTTCTGTATCTGAGGACGTGTAATTCAGTGCTTGGAATGCAAGTCATCAAATCAAGTATAGCCTCATTTCATCCAGTGCTTACACATAAAGCTTCAATACAAGCAGATCACAACCTACCCAGTCAAACATGCTTATTCGAGTCGTTACACTATAATTCCCTACTAGTCTACCTGTTATCAGGTTTTAAAAGTTACTAATGCTGAACCTGCCTATGGTAAGCAAGTGAAACTTTTATAAATGTTACAGTACCTTGTAAAAAATTCATACTGGTAGATATGTCAACCACAGAATGCAACTCGGTGCAAATTAGTGACTCACTGTTACCATGTAGACCGTGCTCATCTCAGGAACAGTAGATAAGATATCATAGATACTTTTTCCTAGATGTAGATTTTTATATTAAAACAAGCAAAGAAATTTCTTTAGGAATAAATAATGTTTATTAGTAGTATTTATTTCACAGTACTGAAACCTATTTCTTTAAAATAAAATTTTCTTTCTGGGCAATTTTTCTGTATTAAAATTATTTTTTAAATGTAAAAACACATGTTAGAGAATTTAAAATGTCAATATAGAAACCAAATATTCACTTCCCGCAAAGAAAATGCTTCTCTTGATCCCTTGATGGCATGTAGCTGTGCCAATATATCCTGGTTTGTATCGGTTCCAAGCAAAAAAGGCCACCGCTCTTTTCCATGGAAAAGAAAGTCACATTCCAGTGTTTCATAGACACAAAGTACTTAACTATGACCACGAGTTTCTATAAATACAGTTAAGTTGCTTTTCATGAAAATGAAATAAAGAGATAATAATTAGGTATGTATGTTCCTACTGTTACTGCTAAAATGAATTCTCTGTTTGGTTTAGGCTTGCGTACTTTATACACCCTAAGTCCCAGTCACGCAAAACCCAACTTTCTCATGCTCTTTTGTAAGAAAACTCACATTTCTGATGGTCTGGATGAAAAGTAACTGCTGAGTATTTGACGAGCATTTGAACTTGAGCTGCAGTTAGCATGAGGGGTGCAGCGGGAATCCAAACTCAGTTCTTTTCTCTAAAAGTAAACCATTTTGCTGATGGTCCCAGCTCTTCAGCGTAGCTCTGCAAAACAATTGTAGCTCTGTAAAACAACTGCAATTACTTTTTTTTTCTTCTAATCTGTAGCTTCATTTCTAGAGTCCCTAATCAAGCTTCTACAAATTCAGAGCTTAGCAGAATTGGTTTCAATCTGTTGTCTAATGACAGATACAAACAGATATTTTTTTGCTTTCGTGACTACCTGGGTGCTAATTCCCATGATAAAAATCTGAAGAAAGCACAGAGGTTGTGGACAAGTTTTTCACTGCTGCAGTGTAACTCCTTCTGTCTACACTAACCTTCAGCATGAGGTGGTAGCACTGGTATTGCAAGAAAAATACCTCACTAGAAATATTACTTATAGAGGAAATATGTGGATTTAAAGCAAATGAAAAATCCATTCAGGTATTTATTCAGGTCTTTATAGAGCTTTTGTCACTGTAATATATAAATAATCTTTCATATATTTGGCTTTCACACATACTTAAACTCATTTACTAAAAAGGTGCCCCCTTCCTTCATCTCACTAGCATGGGGGCACCAGTGCAACACAAAAAGCTTCCTGGGCGTTTTTAGCAGGACTTCGGCAGAAGAGAAACATCAAAGCAGGGAAGCCTGAAATGAGGATACTAATAGCTCCCACTCAGTAAACCCTAGAGATCCCACAATTCCTCCAGGAAGGCACCATGCACATCTCAGCCCGAGGACCACTGTACCAGGCAGGCCATCTCCCTGCATCCCACCCTGGCAGGGCTCGAAAAGCACCTACAGACCTACTTGAAAATAGCAGCCATCCTCCATTATATAGCAACAGGCAAAGCTTACTGCATCTGAATAGAGAAAGATTCAATTTCTTTCTCTGACTGAGGTTTTCACAGTCCTGGAGCTTGCTTTAATTATTGAGCTGTGCTGGGCAGGGACATTTTTCTCCCATTTTCCTGAAAGCATGCCAGGATTGGAGAGGCAATTTTGTCCATTTATATGCATACAAAAAAAACCCCAAAACCAAACCAAAACCAGAATTATTTCTCATAAAGAAAACAGTTTATAAAAATCCATTTTATCACTAAGGGAAAATGTTGCTAACCTTGTATAGGAATTTTTACCTAAAAACATCAATTGAGAAGAAAAACAGGACACATTGATAACAGGAATATTATTACTTTAAAAGCATACCTCATTTATGGCAACATAGCATAAGTTCTGAGAAAAAAATATTAACAACTTGAAATTAAAAAGAAAATACTAAAATCTTGCATACATTTGTGAAAGCAAGCTGAGCTTTGTGTAAGACCTGAAGGCTTTCACCAGAGTATTTCACCTCAAAAGGAAAGAAAACATGAAAACTTGGTAGTAAAAATAAGAGCTAGAAAATATAGATATTCCTACAGAAGAAGAAGAAAACCTGAGATAATAATAAAAAAGAAAAACTGAAAGACCTTTCTCAGGAATGAAGGAAATAAATCAAAAATAATTAAGACCCTTGCTTGGGGCTAGATAGTATAAATCAAAAAAGCCCTAGGTTGCAAAGAAAATTTAATTTTAAAAAGCCCTTCCTTGTGCCAAAGATTTATCCTTTTTAAAGCCCAGTGGGGCCAGAATCTTTTTTTTTTTCTTACCTCCAAAGAGATGCACTTCTGCTTCTATTGATAAATCTATTTGACTTGTATGTTGCTAAGCCTTCTGAAATTTTTGTGGTTATTTCTCATTTTTCTCTTGTTTTTAAGAAAAGGAAACAAACAATTATCTGAATGTCTGAACATCTTGCATCTGATTGTTTTCTGTGAAAAATAATTAGGCTCAGGAAGGTAAAATTTGAAGTTACTTGTTCAAAGACAGTGTTAGTTGTTCTCCATCATGGCTATTACGCACTTACATCTCACTTCACATCAGGCAGTGTTAAAGGCTTTTATGGAACAGAGGCGTGCAATCAGGTAGCACTCCCAGCTGATAAGTACAACTCTGTAGTCATTATGCACTCCATTTTTTAATGTTAAAATTCAGAGTAAGCGAAGAAGATCAAAACTCTCTGTTATTATCCTGCAAGGAAATCTGCTTTAATTGCACAAGGCAGAATTTCAGTGAAGTCAATAGGAGTGCCATGACAGGGATGTGGCTGGGAAATGCAATCTGTGAGATAGCGAGGTCACAAACAGAAGTGTGATTAGTGAAATCTGTAATGTCCTGATGTTTGAACTTCAGATGGTCACCTCTAGCTAACAAGTCACTGAAAGGGTGTATCACAAAGCAGAAAAGGAATGAGGATAAACAATGTAAGAAGTCATAGCATATGGTGGTGGTGGTGTGGAATTGCAATTATGGTCATCTTTACTTCTGTAAGCCCTGCCATAACTACAACAAAACTGCACAAGAAGTCAGCAAGTAACAACTAGGGGGTGTGAAGGAAAAAAGAGAATCATAGTACAAAGGAGAAGGCGGGCACAGGGGGAGAGGGGAACCATCAGGTGCATAAGTCTGAGAGATGAGATGGTTCTGATAATCTGAGGCATGACCAGCCCACTGAGAAAGGCAGAAAAGCTGAAGTAAGAGAGAGAGAACGTGATTATTCTTTATGATTAAGTACTTGAATTATAAGACTGTTTAGTGGGAGAAAACAAAGAACAATTCGATATGTCTGGGCTCAGAACAACTTCTATGATCCCTGGACACTAACTCATATCACCCCCATTGTCAGACAACTCCACTGGCTCCTCATTAATTTCAGAACCCAGTGCAAAATGAACTTCTTGATTATAAAATTCTCCATGGGCTTGCTCTGGTCTCTCTCAACTTCCTCTGCACATCTAGCACTGGCTTTCTCTTTTTCCCTCCAGACAACACTGTTGGTGTGATTAAAAGCTCTTGTTTCTACTGTGCCACCACATCACTTACTTTCCTGGTTTGCCAGTGGCTGTACTAACACAGATTATTAATAGAGCTTGTGCTGTCAGAGCAGGAAAACAAACCACTACTAAGAAACTGTAATGTGCTGGATTTTGAGCACAGAACAATTCATGCCTGAAGATGCTTTTTCAGTCCCGCAGCTGGATATGCAAGAGTTTAACAAATGTAAAAGTTTGTGGCAGTGATCTGGCTGCTATTGTGCATGACACTTAGTGACAGTGGGATTCACCCCTTGTCTCTAACCAGTGAAGATCTGATAGAAAGGATTGGAAAAGTACTAATGCCTGAGAATTAGCTCAGGGCTTAATTTAGTGCACCAGAAAACAGGAACCTCTAAAGTAGGCATTGAAAAATATTTAAGGATGAACCATATTTTAATTTGTGAAAGCCTGTCAGATCCCCACCACTTTCATTGCATATCTGTGGCTTAATTGTTACAATTCTTATTAGTTTTCATGCCTTGTTAAGCAGCAGCATCTCTGGTGTATGTACTTAAGCTATAAGTTTGACTTTTGATACTCCTTCTGCACCAATAGATGGATATAATTTTAAGAGTATTTTCCTATTTATTTTTGATTTGCTAAAAATCTGCAAAAGATACAAACATAAATAGAGTATCTTAGAAATAAGAGGCTAATTTCCAAATCTAAGTTGCCTTTGAAAGCAAATAAGCCTATTAAACATTCTACTTACAGCCACAAGCAGGCCTGGGTTAGAGAGGTTCCAAGTGAATGAAAATGTATTAACGGGCTTAGCTTTTTCTATCTAATGTCATGAGGAGACAGCACCTCCCCAAGGGATCTTTCAGTGAATATAATCCTTCTCTAAAAGAAGAACAGGACATGGACCTACTGTTCTACTTCAAAAATGCTTTATTGCAGTCTCTTTACAGTCTTTATCATTCTAAATGCTCACATGTCATTCTTTGGGTATCAGTCATGAGAACATCTGCACATGATCACTCAAGGCCTCTGTCAAGTCCACTATTCTTGAAGCCCTACAGAATTTCGGCTTGGATTTGGGAACAGATGTTTAAAATATTTTTCTAGTCTCTATGACTACACCAAGACTGAAGATTAAAAATTGGAGAATACATGACAGCTTATTTTTTTCCCCATTTCCTCACATTCACAGGACTGCAGTTATTTTTACGTTATCCCTGACACATAAATTACAATTATTTTATTTTCATTGTATATCTGTCAAATATTACCTAAAAGTTGTGGTGATCCAAAACAACTTCTTCCCCTCTGTGTCATTAATATCTTCATAAATATGTGGAGAAACACAAGCAGGAACTCAGAGTAACATGACCCCCGGAGAGGCAATATCCCATCAGCCAGAATTCTCCGTGTGACAGAAGGAAATGACTGAACCAGATCTTAGTTCTCCATCCACACAAATGAACCATAGCTGCTGGACTAAGTGCTAAGGAAGCATGAAAGAATGGCTCTTTGCATATTATGGAGAGTTGTCACTTGCAGAGATGCTTGAAAACCATCCAGACCCAGCTGTTTCATTGGTACAAACGCATGTGATGGATGGCTTGGAATATAGATGAATGAAGCAAACACCTGCCACATGACAGTCCTAAGAAAGTTATCAACAAAATATGAAATGGAAGAGCTCACTTATCATTACCCCTCTTTCTCATTATGCCATCCTTACCTGTGCAGTGTCATTAATTTAGTCCTTCTTTCATTAGTAGGCAATGAACATGAATTTACTCTTGTTACTCACTGAAAGCCTAATGTACTGTTCCTAACTCACAGGCAGCTCTGTCCTTATTCCCAAGAAAAGTAGAAAAGCCTGCTCCTACACAAATTAAGGCAGGCATACATCTATGCAACAGTGAATTTTGGTTTGGGTCTGTGGTAATCATGCTGTATCTCACCCCTGATTTTGAAATTCTTTTCCACAGCTGTTTACTATATATATATATGTATCTTGCATTATGGATTATAACAGCCTTCCAGTACCTAAAGGGGACCCACAAGAAAACTGAAGAGGGTATGTTGACAAGGGCATGGAGTAATAGGACAAGGGGTAATGGCCTTAAACTGAAAGAGTACAGATTTAGATTAGATATTAGGAAGACATTCTTCCCTGGGAGGGCAGTGAGTCCTTGGCACAGGTTGCCCAGAGAAGCTGTGTCTGCCCCCTCCCTGGCAGCGTTCAAGGCCAGGTTGGATGGTGCTTTGGGCAACCTCGGCTAGTGGAGGCTGTCCCTGCCCATAGCAGGGGGGTTGAGACTAGGGGATCTTTGAGGTCCCTTCCAACCCAAACCATTCTATGATTCTGTACTGGGTAGAAATGCTCATTCTTTATACCATGAAATCAATGCAATGTTCTCTTCGAGTAGAACAACTATTTTCTATCAGATAGGCCATTGACTTTATTTTAAGAAATGAGTCGCAATGTGTAACGAAATAATCTGGAAAGACATTACTGGAATTCCAAGGCTAAGAGAGAAGTCAAATTTTCCTAACAAATATAGGTATGTCCTAACAAAATCTGTTGACAGAATGAAGCAGCGAAGTATTATGAACAGAGGATAGACTTTACAGAAAGAGCATAAGCATCACCTTAAATCTGAAATAAAAACGGGGTGAAATGTACAGAATAGTAGAATAGAATAGTACAAAAATAGTGCAGAATGCCAGGCCTCACGCTGGGAGAATAAAATAATGCTGATTTCTGTAATGAGCCTGAAGATAGTGGTCTGGGATGACTGAATAAAATAAATTAGTGCTTGTTTTGATCTCATTATGTATATAATTCATCAATGCGGTGCCTGTGAAAGGCAGTGAAAGCTTTAAATGCAGCCATCAAGCTGTTTTCAGGTAAACCTAGGAAATCTTAAGTCTATTGTGCAGACAGCTGATGAGAGTTCAGTGGAACACTGTGCAGAGCCTTTACAACAAAAGACGTATTCGGACTCGAATCGGTGCAGACAGATAAGAATGACTAAGGGATGCCTTTGCAAGGTATGCTAGAAGACTGGGCTTGTCCAGCAGTCTGAAGCTTAGGACGAAAAGGACTGATTCACCTTTGTTCGTCAAGAGAACAACATCAAACACTAATATTAAACTCAAAGGGTGGTGCTGAAACAAGGGCAAATGAGAAAATCACTGTGAATACACATATAAATCAGAACATATTTTAAACCTGCAAAGTAATTAGGGGGTCAAAGACTACAACATTTTAAAACACTTCTTGGTACGTTTTCAGGAGGATTGTTCTGTCCCTAATGCAAAATCACATCATTGGTGACTCTGGTATTTTACAGCATCACAAGCCTTATGCTAATCCCCACAGGACAGTCCCTGGCATCTTTACTTTTGTTTGTCCACGTGTATATATATATACATACATATAAATACATGTATCACCCTTGTTTCTGTTGTAAATTTTACTGCACTCCTATCTAAGCAACCTGATGAAGCCGTCTCCGGTCTGTTGGTGTTACAGGACCTCAGCAGAATGAGGACAGCCAATAACTCACAGGGTTACAGTATAATCTATAAAGCTCCCTCAAGGAAACCATGGGTGAATGCAATGTGCTATCAAAAATAAGCAAAGGTAACAGGGTTTGATCCTGTAAGACTGCTTAATACAGACAGATCAGGCAAGTTCTGCTGAAGACAGACTTTGAAAGGAAGAAAGCATAGGTAGACACTGAACTTACGAAGAGAGGAAATAAGTGGGGCTTTTTTCAGGTTGAGAGTCATGGGAACAGTACAATCAAATGACGGGGGTCTGATGTCAAAGCAGAAACTTTTAACCACTACTTGATTCCCTGAAGTAATCAGAAACTTTTAGTCTCTACACAGAAAAAGTTTAAACCACCCAACATGCAATTATGACCTGACTTTCATATATATATATTATATTTAAAGAAAGATAAAAATTTAAATGTGGAAGTGTAAAAGCAAAAAAATATATATGCCACTCACCACCAGGCACCACACATCCAGCATATTTGCAGTTTTATAAGATTTTTCTTTCTGTTCTCCTGCACGGAAACATTAGTAACACGTAATAAAATGTGTCCATTATTTATTATTGACAAACAAATTATGTACATGTTCCCCTAGAGCAAGAAAACCAGAGATAAACAATCTACAAAGAAAGAGGAAACATAGGAAAAAACTAGTCAAACAAGAGAGGAATCCTTTAGCGATAAGAGAAACATACTGATACAAGATAAACAGCCACCCGGGAGTTAGACAGATGATTTGGAGATAAATTAAATAGCTTCCCAAGAGAGATCAAGTATTGGTACATATTTGCCAGTAGCCATTCAGAAGTGATGGGGAACTCTCAACGGCCATCTGTAAATGGCTCTAGCTAGCCTGGCCTGCTTGATTTTATTAGCTGCACAATCCCATTTTTGTTTGATTGCTTTGTATCAGTATATGCATGAGGGGAAAAAGCATTTGCTGTTTTCTCAAGTCTGCTGTTTACTCCTCTGGACTACGTGCTTCTCCATTATCAAAGTCATTGCAGACTTTGTCCCCGCTAAGAAAAGGCTTCCTCATCTCCTTTTTGCCCTGCTGTTCATAGAGATTTCCAAGAAAAAAAACCCTTGAAAAAGGGTGGAAGTGGGGGGAGGAGGGTTGCATATCTCTCCTGAGGAGAGAAAGCAGAAGGCAAGTTTGGTAAGTGGGGACGGAAAAGGCCCTCCCAGGTGGAATCCTGAATGATCCTGCCTCTTAACTCTTGTGCTGAGGAGTTTACACTTCATTCTCACCCCAAAGAGTCTCGCATTTGAAGATTCTGTGCTCCAGCATTGAGAGTGGGATATGGCATTTCATGGAAGACACAATTTGAAAGTCACACTGCCAAATATCAGGGAAGGCTGGCAAATAGCTTGCTGCATCTGGAAAGGAGAAGTTTCATGTTACCCCTCCATTTAATTAGGCCTCTAACACTGTGTAAATCCGTTCTTCTTGTACTCTCCCTCAGGGATTGTAATCTTAATTCCAAGACACGTGTTAAACACCTTGGAGTGTTGTCAATAGCATCCCTGTTCTCACAGCAATAAGCCATAAAATGTACATTTGAATTTACTGGTTAGAGTTAACAATCCTGATGAAGAGGGAAGGAGGAAAGAAAAGGAGACCAGATGAATAGTTTGGATAATATTTTTTATTATTTTAGTTCACTAAAGCAGATGTAGTAGGAGTGATCAGTGGGGATATATACAAATTGGAACAGGCCGTAAAGTTACAAGATTAAACAGCATGGATGACACATTTACATTTTTCAGAAATAAATATTTGGCAAAAATATGCTCAGGAGTGTTCTTTAAAATATGGCGGTGCTTTTTTACTAGACAAATAACTATTATTCTATGTATAGGACATAAGTGGTGACAGTTATAGTGCTTTTCCCCTATATTCATTAAAATAGCTCCAAAAATTAGTTTTAAAAAAAATCTAATAACGAAGCATCAGATGGAGGCAAAGTAGAAGGACTGAGAATACAGCATTTATAGTTGTAAAGTACAATTGACAGCTTGTTTTGTAAGTATGCTTACAGTGCAGCCACTATCTGGTAATAAAGGGCATCTAAGTGCTACACATTTGATGGTAAAAGGGAAACTGAGAAGACAGTCACTAATGCTGATCCTCAAATAAGGTAAATGCTCATTTGCAGGCATTTTGGGTATTCAGCCAAAGACACAGATGTTGAATGCTTCAGTGTTTTGAAGAACTATGATATCTATTTAGCTCACCTGGACAGTCTCTTTGGAACTTTTGGTCTTAATGATTTTTTTTTTTTTTAAAGAACAAATTCATGCCTGAAACCTGTCCCTTAGTCCAGCTTTCTGGGTTCTGTCTGAAGTAGCATGAGAAAGTCCTAAAACCGGCCAGAAGAAGGATGGGGGAGAGAAGTCAGGACAGCAGCTCCCACACCTTACCCACCCTGCCATAGGATCCATCGCCGTCCAGCACTCCTCAGCTGTGCATGAGAGGTTTCTCACAGCCCTGCACAGGTTAGCAGGGCTGAGGAGAGCTCAGCCTCTCTTAAAAACCAGGCAATTTTTAATTAGTAGCCAGCCCTCAAGCACCCTGGCGTGACAGGGCCATTAATGTATTCTAAGAGTCTGATCCAATTTCCACTGGCATAAAAGCTAGTTATGAGTATGCTTAACTACAAGCCTTAAGTCAGATATAAATAAGCTTAATTATGGCCCCTAAATCAGTAATGAGCATGCTTAATTATTTTATTTGTGCTAAGCCTTGTTTTCTTTAGGGTAATTTTAAACTTTCTTGGCCTGTGTTCAAAAACATTAAATAGTTGGTGTGACTTTCTATTTTGGTTTCTGTTTCTATTAATAAAAAGAACAGCAATTAACATATTTAGCTTCCAAGACAGCAAAAGAAATTCCAATGTGTTATGTTGGCCTGTTATGATTATTTATCGCTTACATGTCATTTTAATAACCTTATCTTAAACATCAGCTGTTAAAACTGATGTAAAGAGATTTCCATTCCAAACAACTTTATATAGTACTTCAAGTTTCAGATTTTATTAAAGTACTGAAAATATTGATAGTTTGAACTGCTTTTGACTGCATAACTACCTTAATCAACCATACCCATCCATAATCAAGCATATCCATCTTCTCAGAGTGAAAGGAAATTTCTGCTGACTGCAGACAGATCTTTTTACTTGAATATAGCATGTCTGACATTTATTTAAATAACAGAAAATATTCAGGAGGCTAGCTCAATTCTTTCCAGGGAGGATTTGTGCATTTTAAAGTGTTTAACTAGGTCTTCTTTCACATGAAACATCTACTGTCTATAAATTTCACTTTTCAATCTAGGTCACAGTGACTTCTATCCTCTCCACAATTGTTTTTCAATCATTATGCTTCATTCATTGCTTAAAATTGCAGTTATTGTCCCTAAAAACTTTCAGTGCTAATCATTTTTGAAGAAGTTTACAATAAGGCTATCAGGAACAGATCATAATTGTAGAAGCACAATCTATAAATTTAATATACAAATATGTTTCTTCCTCTTTCACATTATCTGTAAGAATTAAGGAAGTGTAATGGATTCAGATAAGATACTGGCAGAAAGATTGGAGAAGAGCTTGGTTATTATCATAAATACTCCACTTTATTGCATGCAATATGAGAATTTCTGTTTTGAAAGTGTTAGCAAGAAAAAAAACCTGAATTCTACACAGTAGTGATAATTTATCAATGATTCTTTTTCAGTTCACCTATCCACATGTTGTATAGTGTCTGTGGTCCTAAACAAAAGTCCCTGTGTGACATAAACAGGCCTTTTTTGCATGGATTAATTCACCCTCTCTCTCACTTTTGCTGAGTGTTCTTAGTAATTTTATGCAACACATCATCTGAAAGTAGAGCTATCATGAGTAACTCTCATTGTGCAGAAGCAATGTCTAACTTGTGCTGGTTGCTGGCTATTGGGGGCTTGGCAGATGGGGTGACAGGCACTCACGGACTATCAAAGACAAAGGTAACTGGGAAAGAAGTCTTGTTCTGTAGAGTCTTCAAAAGGTAATTTCATTTGACTGTTGCTGAAATAGATTAAATGGGAAATGTTGCAGTAGAGCAGAGACATGGACTTTCAGCTACGTATATACAGATAAATAGTAAAGACAATTCTCTGACAATACTAAAGAGAGCCACCACTACTAAATAGGTATTCAATGCTAAATGTGAAGATAGGATGTTGGGTTTGTTGATTTTTTTGCCTACTGATTATGAAGGAAACCATCCTGACAGAAGACCACCTTTGGAGGTTGCTTATATTCCCAGCTCATGCTGCTGCCTGGTACTTGAGCTGCAAAGGCAGCGCAGACATGTGAATCATCCCGAGAACCATCTGCGCATCCTTAGGAAGTGCTGTAGATGCAAAGCAACCCCACCAGTACTAGTCTGAAGAAATATTTTAACAAGTGCCTCACCAAAGACCACAGGTTAGAGAAAGATCTTAAAACACAGAGACAGGGTAGTTAAAGGATGTATAGTAATTTATCTCCCAGTAATTCATCTCCCAGAAATCCGTGAACAGCCAGAGAGCATCCAGTCCAACCAACATAAGAACCACCCTCTGTCAAAACAATTATTACTGTTAAAATGATGCCTCATAAAACCACCTTTCTGTTTTCCTAAGGGGTGCGAAGGCACAATATTTTGCACTGAGGCCTCGCAATCTCAGTGCCTACTGAAACACTCGCTAGACAGCCCATTCTGTGTGCCTGCACTGCAGTTGCTTGGCACATGCAAGTGAAGCATGGGCACCACAAACATGACATGTTGACAACCTTCTGTCCAGCACAGCTCAATCTGGAGTTCATGTATCAACTTCATTTCTATTACTGCTTGTGCAGCTCAAATTAATAGTTGGCCCTACTTACGCTGTGCTTTCATCTTTGGTGAAGCACAGATTTGCTCCTTTCCTTCTCTAGGGCTGGTCAAAGAATATGGGTGAGCCAAATGTTCCTCTGGGATAAGTAAATTCCCAGAAGAAGCCATCTCCATCCAGGTAATGTTTACTTTCATCTCTGATGGCATATAAAGATTACATTTTTCAAATCATCTTAAAAAAAACCCTGAAAAAAATATGCGCTTAACCATTTTTTTTTGCACATGCAGCCATGAGTTTTTATTTGAAAGCCTTCTAATTATGCCTATCAGTTAAATAGGAAAATTAGCTATTTTTGCAAGCTAGCCTACTACAGCTGTTGTTGATAAGCAAGTGAGGATGTTTGCAGTATTTGACCCCATCATCTTATAATGTATGCCTATAGAGTATACTTTAGAGCAGTAGTTTTCAGAAATCATAAAAGTGTCACTACATCATAGATCTCATGACGTTTAGGCTCACCAATAATAGCTCAAAAATATACATAGGTATTTTACATCCTATTGGTTTTGGTTGGAGAAATTGCTCGTTAATGATAATTTCCTCAGTTTCTTTAGCTAGAAAATTTCCTCGGGAATTACCTGAAGTCCCAAACCTCGCGAGTTGTATCTTTGGGAATGAAAAATAATACTGAATGCATCTTTTACACATTCCTATTTACTTACAAAGAACCTGAAGCAAACAGTTTCCTAATTACAGAAGAAATCCAATAGAACAAGGGTTTTTTTCTTTTGAAGCTCCAAGTCCCTTTTAACCAGCATTAAACTCCAAAGTTTTCTTTCAGCTCAGAGCCCCACTGCTGATCTATGCTAACCCACTGGATTCTCTTGCAACTCTTGTCTTCTTGTCACAGTCCTCAGAGATGCACACGTTTACATATGAAAACCTTCCTGAAAAAGCATTTTGAAGTGTGCCGCAGGTGCTTTTATTTTGACCAATGGCAAGTGCTGGCATTCAGAATGGAACAATTTCTATTTCATCGGCTTCTCTGCGTAACAGCAAGCCTTGCAATTTCTTATCACTAGACTTAAAACAGTTTTTCTTCCATCCTCTTTCAAATAATCATGCCATAATCCAGAATTTCAATTGAGCAGGAAAGAGTTCTTAATGGGTAAAGGCACTAATGTAATTCCCTTCAGTGCTTATTATCACTACTAGGTGTTTTAGTAACTAGGCTTATTTGGCTACAGAAATGAGTGCAGCCAATGTTAAGATCTTATACTGTAACTGAAAAGGCAGTGAATTATTATGCTTGTATATGGGAAATACTATAATGGGTCATGTTTGAGATTGGTCTTCCATCTGCATGATGCATGGAGAATGATCAATGAGAAAATATGCAGGCCTTAATGAAAAGTATGATTGCTATGCTTTCTGCACAACTTAACTTTCACCCCTGATGACTCTGGCAGTCACAAAGATCAAATCTTTTCAAATTTCTTTCACTGCAGTGTCAGGAAACTAATTTATATTTTGAATCTCTGCAAAATCATTCATTATGCAAATCCTATTTTGTGAAATAGATATGAGAGTGACAGAAGGGATCGAGGCTGAAAGGCAAAGGAGGCTATAACATGGGAGAGAAAAATGTACAAGGGTGAAAAGAGTGTATCTATTCAGGTGCTGCAGGGAAAGTGTTTATAAGTCCAACCTGATGCTTTTGTTTCTCAGCTTTATGCCTAACTTGTCTGAAAATAAAGTAGCATGCAAAGTCTTTTCATACTAAATGCGGGTATTTAAAACACTTTCAGCTGTAAGGGGGCACAAAACCTGCTGTCTGCTGCTCAGTTCCATAGTGTATGACTGTAGAGCAGCATTGCTACTTCGTAACCCTTTTTTGGATCATCTCTTGTCAGTCAATTTGCACCAAATGCTAGTGTAAATTTGCTGATACGTGGGCTGCCTTCCTTAATCAGATAAAACTCGTATTAACAAAAGATGGCAGCACGACTCATTTTATTGCTGGGCTCCTACAACATATGTTCATATTTCCTCGACTATGGCAACTCATTCACCTTGGCAGTCTGGATTGATTCATCCAGTTCAAGGATCACTTAGCTTCCGTGGTGAGTGATGGTTGCTGGGCTAACCGCAGTCTTTTTCATTTCCTGTTGATTTAATAGTGTTTCTTATTTTATAGATTATCATAGCATTGAATTATAAGCTTGGATCCTAATTCAATTCCAGCCTCCCTCAAATACCTTTCTAGAACACTGTTAATCAAGGAGAATCTCTAGCCCCTGGTCTGTTTCCCAACATACCCATAAATACAAGTATTAAAAAAGACATGCATACACATATTAGAGTGAAAGAGAAGTCATATATAATATAAAATTATTAACCTCTTCACTAACTTTCATTCATTCTTTTACTTATGAGGAACCTTCTGCTTTCTGAGCACTTTCAGAATTTTTTTCTGCCTTCCTAGAAGTTTTAAAAATATACCAGAATCCAAACCCAAGATTTAAAATTTGACATAGGGTAAATTTTACAAAATCTTTTGAAGTTACAAGAGCAGAACCGGGAAATGGGAGCAAATTACAGTATATGTTCAAAATTATTTTCAGTTATTTATTTCATCATCATTTGTTAAGTTGGAGGAGGGAAGATTTATATTAGATATAAGGAAGAAATTCTTCCCTGTGAGAGTGGTGAGACCCTGGCACAGCTTGCCCAGAGAAGCTGTGACTGCCCCCTCTCTGGCAATGTTCAAGGCCAGGTTGGATGGGGCTTTGGGCAGACTGGGTTAGTGAAGGGTGTCCCTGCCCATGGCAGGGTGGGATTGAAACTAGGCAGTCTTTGAGGTCAGTTCTAGCCCAGACCATTCTATGAGTCTATTATTCTATGCTCTGCTTTTTTTTCACATTATTGCTTTCTGATGCTATAGGACTTTAAAATTAGCATCAGGAAAACATTCACAAAACTGGGAAATGTTTTACAAACACAAATAGCTATTTTCCTAAGACACAGCAATCTAATTCCAGGCATAAACTCTGATAATGGGACAAGCACAGGAAAATTGGTAGAATAAAAAAATCTCATCCAACTACTCAGTTAAAAACGTGTCTGTATCAATATTCTGGAATGAATATTAACCTCTCACCACTTTTCTGAGTTCTGAATGCAGCTTTTGACTGGTAAAAGAGGATATAACAGGATAAAACAGAAGTGCGGCAATTGCTCTTTCATAGTTTACATCTGCATCATAGTTTTGAGTGCAAGGCAGTCCTACACAAGCCACATTTAAGGGAAGCTCTCTGTAAGTGAAATAGTTCAGACATTTACTGCAGAATAGCTGCTGCAGCATGCAGCTCCTTACAGGCTAATTTATTCAGTTTCTTGGCATGGGATGCTGAGCCAAATGCAGAAGGGTGTATGACACACTGCTGTGCAGCACTGTGACCTGCAAAACAGTAATATACCACACAACATACAAATCTACTCAGACACAGACCTTCAATATATACCTACCAAGTGCCTTCCCAGTCCACCCAGTCACCATGGCTTTTCTGTGACAAAGTGAGGTCTGCTAGTTGGACAGTCAGGACCACCATGGCTCAGCACACAATGCCTATGAAAATAAGAGTGCAATTTTTTTCTCCCAGGTCTGTCATTTTCAACCTGACACAGCACATAGGTTTTAACCTCTTGGCTACCTCAAGTCATATTTAGGTTTCAAAGTTTACTTTGGCTGACCCACTCAGGGAAAACAATGGCTGTGCTCTGTTAATCAAGCTTTTGGAAAGCTCACCTGTGCTGTATTTCAGTGATTCCTAGCTCTTGCCTTTCGCTCCAGTGGGATTCCAGATTTGGCTTTCTTTTTTTCTGATAGACTCAGCCTAGCAGTTCTCTCAAATCAGCCATTTTTCAGATTTCTGTCCTTTATCGGTCGTCCCATCCATCTGTCTTCCTCTAGTAATTTTCAGACTATGGTACTTTAGCAACATTTTCTAGCATATCATCGCTCCCTGGAGTCTTTTAGGTTACTCCATAAAACTGTCTTCCTTATGTCTCACACCAGTGCCTCCAGCTTCATCCCATGCATCACTGGCCTCCAGCTCATTGCTCTGCATCACTAGCCTTCTAGCCTGTGCTCATTGATATTGGCCCACATTTTAATTAGCATAAAACTGAAACTAAGCAAGAAATGGCTCAAGTGAAAATGTAAATTAGGCTCAGCTAGTTGCAGGTGCTATCATTTTATCTTAATGAGCATTTGGTATAAAGAAGACTTTACAAAGCATAAACAATTCTGCATCACAAATTCTTGGGCTTTTTATTAAGTTTTCGACAACAGCTTAATTTTGGATGTAAAGAGAAGAGACATCTTGTCATCCAAGACTGCTTTCCCAAGCCAGCAATACACTTTTGTTCTGAACGATAACTCTGTGTCATGTCAGTTTTTTTTCCAACACCTCCTATCGTGCTCACAATAAAATGTCCTCAGCTAAAGTGAGAAACACAAAGATGCATTCTCAGTCTCTGGCACTGAACAATATTTGTAAGGTATTCTTACATAGGGGAATACCCTATGTAAGACTTTGGTGGCACTGACTAGCAAGGGAAAGAATGTTGGAAGGTCACAGTAAAAGGAAAGAAGTCTTGCTTCTTTTGGGTACTTGCTTGCGTCAATCTTAATGTATGCAGCTAACGGTTCTCAAACTTTAGGTAATTTTGACCTCAGTGCTCTCTGCCTCAGTAAAATGACAAATGTACATTTGTTCATTGACTTTCTAGCAGGTCTATAAAGCAGTATATTAGTTACTATGTAGTTATATAGTCTGTCTCTTTTCTCAAAAAGGGAGGAAAAGTGATACAGAGTGTGGGTCAAGCATGCAAGTCTATGTCAGTCAAAGGCCTGGCTTTTCTCATTTTTATTATTCTTAGAGATATAAAATATAAAAATATTTTCTGTAGTTGCTTCATTAATACTTCTAGAAAACAATCCATAGAAGCGAGAAGAAACATCTCTAATGTTAAAAAAATGTATAAACATCCCTATAAATGTAAAATATTTAGCTAACTGAAGGCAACAACACTCAAAAGCTAGGAAGAAGTGGCATTTTAAGTTAAGTCTTATGTGCAAATATAACATCAGTTCCAAATTTAACATAATTGTGCTGTTCCTACCTGGCCTGTTTATGTGAACAGATTAAAAACCAAATCAACACAAGTCACAAGCTGCTGTTTTAATGGATCTTCAGCTTCCCCATCCCATAATCTACATGTTGTACCAAAACGAACAGTCAACTTAATTAAAGATCATGAGGAAAGTGTCTTGCAAGGCTCTCCATGCTGCAGGGCAAGGGATCACAAGCCCTGTCTCTAGAACCCGCAGTGCTACACATGAGGAAGAGCAAGGTCAACTCAGCTACAGCCACCAGAGTAGGAGTTTGCAACATTGTCCGCCCCTCTAGAGCTAAGATAACCAGCAAGACTGAAAACTAGACACACATTTTAAGCAAAAGGAGCAAATACTCAAAGATTTCTTTGCTTTGACAGCACCAGGTTTGAAATTAAAGTCATCTGTGGTGCTAACTCATTTTTTGCACAGCGTACGGAAAAGAACTTAGTCCTACCTGATGGTAGGAATCAGGAGTAATAGTGTGATATGTAACAGATTTCTTTTTCAAGTTTGGGCCATTTTTCTGATATTAATTAGGACAGAAAATACTTTCATTTCACATCAGCTTCTAGACCATGTCATTCTGGATGTGGCAATTCAAGCCTGCTTTTTAAAGACATAAGACTCTTCCAAAAATCTGTAGACAGTCCAGGCTTTAAACTTAAAAAAAAAAACCAGAGGAAAAATAATGTTCCGAAGGGAGTTAAAATGTCAAACATGCACTTGATCTTTTCATCGCCCTTTTATATTCAGAAAAGCATTGGAATGAATGACATAAAAATGTAAAAATTGAGAGTGTGGCATATAGAATTTAAGCAAGCTAGAGTACTTCATTTTTGTCACCTCAGTCACACCACGTAGGACAGTTAAAAAGGTGATACCTCACCAGAGCGGAGAATAGTTTTCTCCAACTAAAGGGTCTACTATAGGTAAATAGAAGACTAAGTCTTTTTCTTTTAAATTTGTTCAAAAACTTTCAATGAGAATGCTGTGCAAGACTTCCCAGCACCAAGTGAATGGGAAGGGAAAAGAAGATACTTAGCACTGACATTCAGATGTTGCCCCGCTATGCAAAGTGGGAACCAAACCAGTATCACGTGTGGTCAAGACATCCTAAACATGTGCAAACTGAGAAACAGAAAACACACCTAATACTTTTTTTTTTTCTGATGCTTTGTGTCAGTTTCTCCGTTTTCACCTTTTTCTTGTTCTTAATTTCCTACCTCTTTGACTCCCTTTGTTTCTCTTGCTTTCTAACTTCTTGAATTTCCTTGTTTGCTCTCTGCAGTGAATAATATATTCTCGTCACTCAGCACCTAGGCTCACAGCCTCCTGCCAACTTTAACCCCCACCTCAATCTGCCTATATGGAGAAAACTGTGTGTCTCTTGCTCTAATGGTCTTCAGTATCATTAGCCTGGCATCATTCATTACTCAAACCCAACCTTATTTTCTGCTTCAGTGATGGTAGTTCTCAATTAATTTAGCAGATTTTAGACAAAATAGATGATATTTTAATGCAATTTTTTTTCTCCTGCCAGAGTAAGCTAGCATCTGTCTGGATGGTAATCAGAGAAAAATATAATTTTAGAGTAAAAACACAATCTTTGATGTAAGAAAGAAGAGCATGAAAGATGCAAGAAAATTACCACATTCTCTTTTTAAAAAAAAAAATGTATGGAGTTTCACATCGATTGCTTAATTTTTAAAGAAGGAAAGAATGATAAACAGCTTTGAAGTCACACGTAACAGCGTGGCATCAATGTGGGTGTGAGATCATCAGGTTTGATGTTGTGTTGAGATGAAAGATTCAGTGGATTCAGCATCCTTTCTCTGATGGTGTCTAATAGACACCTAAGGAAAACATACTCGAAAAGTATTCTTGGATGTTGCCTGGTTTGTATGTCCTCCTAGCTTTCAGCAGTCTGTGTTTCCTGAGCTGGATGAGTCCCTCCTGTTTTTAGAGTCTTGAGTTATTTTCATTCCATGACTTCATTGTTTGGTTTGTTTGTGGGTTTTTTACGAGGCGTATTTTATTATTTTTTTTTTTAGCATCTGCAGTGTCCTGAGTCAGAGTTGCAACACTGCACTGACTATCACTGCAGCTCATCTGTGCACTATGAGCAATAACTCCTTATGCTAGATTCAATTCTGCTGGTAGTTTGTATCCTTCTTCCTCAAATTAAAAGAAACAATTGTTTCTGATCATCTCTCTATATTGCTCATGATTTTACAGACTTCTAGAATACTTTCAGTGATTTATTCTCCAGTATAAAGATTCCTGAAAATTAACTTTCATTCATCTCCATCTTCTCCCCCTGTAACTTTTCTAGTTATGACTTTCTGATAGTGTAAAGCCAGGGCTGTTATTAGGCCAAGATGGACAGAAATCATGGAGTAATACACAGAATTGTGACCAAAACAATATTTTCTATTCCTTGTTAATGCTAACTTTTGCTTTGTTAAATGTTGCCCCTCACCAAACTGATCTTTTCATGAAACGTAAAAATACGAACCCCAAAGATCTTTTCCGAGTGCGCAGTTCCTGGAACAGTTTTTCCACGGATTCCATTTCTATCTGTGGACACTGAATCCCACCTGCCATTTTATTGTCTAGTCTCTCAGTACCATGATTAGATCAATAATTCCACAAAGTCTTTTGTTGGAATTTTTTTGCTTTTTAAACATTGGCATGGTTGATCACTTAGAATCATTGAATGGCAGGGGTTGGAAGGGACCCCAAGGATCATAGAGCTCCAACCCCCCTGCCACAGGCTGGGCCACCAACCTCCAGGCCTGGAGCTACACAAGATTGCCCAAGGCCCCATCCAACCTGGCCTTGAACACCTCCAGGGATGGGGCATCCACCAGCTCTCTTGGCAGCCTGTTCCAGCACCTCACCACTCTCTCTGTAAAAAACTTGCCCCTAATATCTAATCTAAACCTTCCTTCCTTTAGCTTTAATCCATTCCCCCTTGTCCTGCCATTGTCTACCCTTTTAAAAAAGTTGATTCCTCTCCTGTTTATAAGCTCCCTTCAGGTACTGGAAGGCTGCAATGAGGTTCCCCCGCAACCTTCTCTTCTCTAGGCTGAAAAAGCCCAGCTCCCTCAGTCTCTCTTCGTAGGGGAGGTGCTCCAGCTGTCTGATCATCTTCGTGGCCCTCCTCTGAACCCTCTCCAACAGCTCCACATCTTTCTTGTATTGGGGGCCCCAGATCTGGACACAGTACTCCAGATGGGGCCTCATGAGGGCAGAGTAGAGAGGGACAATCACCTCCCTGTCCCTGCTGGCCACCCCTCTTCTGATGGAGCCCAGGATACCATTGGCCTTATGAGCTGCAAGAGCACACTGCTGGCTCATGTTAAATTTCTTATCCACCATGACACCCAGGTCCTTCTGAGCAGGGCTACTCTCAAGGAGATCTTCTCCCAGCCTGTATCTATGCCTGGGATTCTTCCGGACCAAGTGCAAGACCTTACACTTGGAAGTGTTGAACCTCATTAGGTTCACCTGGGCCCACCTTTCCAGCCTGTCAAGATCCCTCTGGATGGCTTCCTTTCCTTCTAGGGTGTCAACCACACCATTCAGCTTGGAGTCATCCACAAACTTGCTGAGAGTGCACTCAATTCCATCATCAATGTCATTGATAAATATGTTAAAGAGAACCAGCCCCAAGACAGACCCCTGGGAGACACTGCTTGTCACCAGCCTCCACCTGGACATAGACCTGACTTTTGTTACCCTTTAACCAGTTATTCAATAACAACACTTCTTTGTCCAGCTTAGCATCTATAAGACCTTTTGATGAGTGACATTGTGAAATACTTTTTGGAAATTCAAGTAGACTAGATCAAGTGTCTTTGCTCTATTCAAATGCTAGGCACAACTTCCCTTAACAAAAGGGCTTCTAACTATTAATTAATGCATGATACCATGTGTTAAGATTCATGTATGTAATATACAGGGTGAGAACAGATACTGTGGAACTACCTATCTGATGGGTGGCGGTGAGCTTGGGCATGGCACAGGGCAAACACTGGGATAGCTATTACTATATGTTCTTCACAGTGTTTTCCTTCTCAGACTAACAGCTGAATTGTAAAGGCCTTCCTGATGTAGTGGATGTATATGGATACACAGTACAGGAATTCCTACCTGATTCCCTGGAGAAATAAAGGCAGTAAAGAAAAAAGTTGAACTATTCCCACCTAACCACCTTGAATGTCTTTGCTCAGAGGAATACAGCATACATATAATGGTATTTGGGTTCAAGCATAAAATACAGCTTCACTAGAGAAATATATAATACATAATCAATTTAGATTTAAAATATAACACTTTACATGTCATTTTGAACAAAAGTAAATTATACAAATGGTGTTACAAAAATCGGATATGATAAAACAATTCTTGATATATAGAAGCTTAATTCTGTACCTTGTGTGTATATATTGCTTACTTACTGCAAATATATTGTATACACACAGTGAGAAGAAAATTTAAAATAATTCAAAACTACTTCAGCTTTTTATTTGGGCAAATGCTTTCTGTTTTCAATTACACATTACACTGAGATCAGCATAATATGCATAGGTATTATAAACAGGCAAATGTCCACAGAAAAATATCAAATACTTTTGCTTTGCATTAAAAAAATCGATAGTACAGAAATAAAGTATAAAGCACATCAAGTTATAAACTAAATAGCCTAATTACTAAAATCATAGTTACTCTGGAGCAAATACACCAATATAAATATATGCAATGTACGATTAGGCCCTGTCAAATTGAACTTCATCTGTTCTATCATCAACATCGTTAGATAAAATTAAAATATAGAAGACAGCTTTACAGTTATTCAGTCTCCAAACATCACTAAGGTAAATCCTCTTAGGAAAAAAAAAAAACAAACAAAACTACACCACAAAATTTGCCTGATATAAGGGCTGCTCTGTCACCAGTACCTTCAGAGACCTCATCCAGGCTCTTTTAGCAAAAACCTCAGGTGATTTCACCTACTTTTTCAATAAAATATAAATGAAGAATGAGTCTGAAGTGGTTTCTAAGGAAACCAACAAAGTAACCATAGTGGTCTTTATAAATCAAAATCTGCACCTAGAAGGAAAATTAGGGTTTGGAATAAACTCTGGGTGAAATGGTGAGTGTATGTCTTCATATCATGCTGATAGTTAAAGCTTTATTTGTATCTGCTAGTGGGCTCTAAGTTTGGCGGAAAGACATGCAACATGAAATACTTTTTTGGGACACCAAATACTCTCTGTGGACACTTCATTCTCTTCTCAGCATCTTATTCTCTCTTATACAGCAAACAAGCTTTAAAAGAATCTCCTCAGAGACCTCCCAACCACTTTCTCTGTCACAAGACCCAGAAGGTGTGAGTGAGCTGCTGTAGATGCACCTGGGTTTACCATCAAGCTCAGAAAATACAGGCAAGGAACCGATTTTCAGAAGGAAAATAGGTGAAGCCAAGTATCAATTCCATACTGATGGAGGGCAAGTTCTCTAGGGGACCGGAAGATCACTTGTCCAAGACTAGTGTCTGTAGCTTACAAAGGAAGTTTGAAACTGCAGACGACCATTTGCTTCCACTTCATTAAGATTGAGTTTAGAAGGAAATTATCAATATAAAGCTAGCAACAGTCAACCATATGAAAAGCTGTACACAGCCCAGGAAAATTGAGCATTGTCAGCTTCTATGAAAAAAATCAAATACCCCAACAGCATTGCCTCCATATAGTGTTCACTGAACGTGACTGAAAATAAGACAGGAAGTGGGGAAAAAACCCTGGGAATTAGTAAGTTCCTAATTACGTGGGGTTTTTCCCCCAGCCTTTATATGCACTTATTTTACAGCTTAAGCTACCTTAGATCTCACTCTCTGACAAGACACAAGATTATTTCTTTAATAAGTAACAACTGAACTGGTAGTTTTTACATATTTAACCATTGAACTAAGATAAACTTTTTAATGAGGATACCGTGTTTATTACAAAACTTGAGAGCCTTAATCTGGAAAACATACCTCTTACCATGTCTTTCATAATCCTTTCAATCATTATAATTAAAACATTCTAAAGTTTAATCTAAATACCTGCTTTCAATTGAGAAATCTATGTTCACCCAATTAAATTAGCTGGAGAAATGTGAATATTTAGTGCTCAGCTGAATCAACAGAAATTGCAGGTTTGTACCATCCCATTGTATGCTAAGTGTCTCACAACAGTGCGTTTGAGTCCAGTGCTTCCTTCCTGTCTCACGAATCGCACAGACGTTTGCCGTTTCTTTCTGCATCTATTGTGCTCTCAATAAAAATGTATATTAAATGGCCTCAAAAAAGAAATTCAGGGTGTACATACATATGGATCAGATGGACAGAACTATGAAGCACACGTACATCTCTGGGCTGCTCATAGGAAGTCTTATGCATGTTGCAGTTTTTCACAATTTATTATTTCTGTCTTGTAGCAGGACCCTCCACTTTTTGATAGCAAAACTGAGTATCTTATAATGGTTTTACCTATAAAGTAGCATAAATATGATTTTTAAAAAGCAGTGACTGCATAAGGAGTCATCTGTCTCAGGAGAGGGTGATAGAGTCAAGCTTGTCATTTGTATTATTTTTCATATTACATGAGGAACAAAGTATTTTGGAAATAGTTAAAACTTCTCATGGAAGAGCTGTGAAATGCAGAGATTTCCTACTTCTGAGTCTTTCAACAACCCTAGAACAATTGTTGTTTATACCATTGCAGAGATGTGGCTGAACTGAACTCTACAACAAAAATGAAAGGAAGCGCATTACTCTTCTCACCAGTCATTGTTCACAGAGCCTGTCAGCAACAGGAGATGCTTTTCTATTGAGAGTAACTGAAACTAAATGACAGCTTAATTGTTCGTTTAATGTTGCTATTAAACACGGTAACCAAGCTGCCATCGCATCCATTTTTTCTTAGCAAATTAGGGTAGTAATTTTGCAGAGAGAACAGTAAAAAGTAAACACATGGAGTAAGTTTTGTCTCAATTTCAAAGTTGAATGTCTCCATAAAAACCTTTCAACTGACTTGAATGTGCATGAGATCAAGTCTTACCTACTTACATTTAATTAGCATGAAGGAAATACTTTGCCTCATGACAACTGTATTAGACCGATCGAAAAATAATTATGTGGATTCTTCATCACACATATATGAATTTAAAAAATATATTTCCATCCCTTTTTATTACTATACTAATTAATTTAGATTTAAAATAATAAAGAAGTCCTTTCAGAGGATCTAGATGATCTATTATAACATTCATAATATAAAAACTCAGAAGCACCTTAAAGCAATAATTCCAAAAAGAATCCAACATGTATATTTCAACTCCCTTCTCTTTTACCTCTGAATGTCCTCTTGCCCTTCTTTCTCTGTAGTCTCTGCTTCAGAAAGCATTATCCTCTACCTAAGTACTCTCAGCCTTTTCAGAATCCAAACATAAATTATTTTAAAGTGACCTTGAAAATTTTATGCAGATAAAGCTCATAGGAATAAACTATAAGGTGGGGGGAAGATGGAAGACAAGGAAAAAAGAATAATATTTGGAGAATCTATTTTTTTATCTAAGACCACCTACTTTTAACTTTGGATAAAGAAAAAGGTGAAGAGAGTTTCAAAGTGAGAAATGAGTGGAACCATACTTTGAAAATCACTCCAGCTCTGCCAGTTTGAAAGATGTTTTCAGACATATTGATAGGAAGCAAGATAGTCAAAGAAAGAGCACTTTGACAAACAGGTAATTTTGCATTAGGTATTATGAAAGTATTCAGAACAGTGAGAACAGAAAGAACAGGTTAATGTGCTGGAAAAAAGCATTTAATACACTACTTAATGTGATACATATCCATCCCTCTCTCCCTTTCATTCAAAACATAGAATATTTAAAAAACATAGAACAACATGTACGTTGTGTGCTTTAAATGGTAACATGATCTTGCAGACTGTACCATTGTATGATCTTTTCATCCAGCAGTCATTTTGCATTTCATCTCTTCTGAGAAGATAGGAAAATAGTTACCACATTTTTCTTTTGAGAAAAGCTAGAGAACCCTAGGTGAATTGCACATTTATACTATATGATTATCAATCCCATCATTTTCTGAAGACTGACTCTTCTGAAGCCCTCCTGTTCTTTTCTCATTCCAGAAAAACAGACACATTGTGTCATGATTACTATCATATTCAAAGTATTTCAGTAAATCTTATTACAGTTCTTGTCTCCAAATATCATGAAATGGAAACCCAGGGGAAAACCAAGTATCATTCTGTTACCAGTATTCAGAAACAAAGCAAACAAGAGCTCTTTCAAACATGTTTTATTTCTAACAACTACATTTAAAAAAAATAAAACCAATACCCTGTCTTCCTACAGATAATAGTTAGAGTTTCATCATAAAACATCCCTGTAAAAACTATTTAATTTTCCACTACAGGGAGGGAGGATTTGATCTCTTATTAAACATTTTATGGAAAAGTCTAAAAGTGCTTTCAATTATTTATCTGAATTGAAATCTAGGCCTTGGAAACTGCTGGCATTACACACACACACATAATATTATCAGCCCACTGAGTGCTATTAGGTCATAAAATGCTGCTGTAGCAACATCTCTGTTACAGCTGCTGGTGCTCATGCAACTTTTACTACAGTTATAAAGCCATTTATTACATTTTCTTTATGATGCTAATGCATTGCGGTCTGTTATTTTATTGTTCCCACTGTGATAAAGACTGAAATGTATGATATTGTGCAAAAAAATACAAACCTAATAACATACCCTGCTGCATTAAAAATCTCTTAGATAAACTTAAGAGGCTCATAAAAATATTAACAGGGGATACCAAAAGGGAAATATTTGGTGGGACATTTTCTTTCATTTATTTTATTGTTCCCCACAGAAAGTTTTTTAATTGTGCTTTGTCAAAATATACAAAGGATAATATGAATGTGACTTTTTTTTAATTATAATGTCATCATTGTGGAAGAATATAATTTGCAGTATGCTACGAGGAAAGATGACTAAATAATATCTAAATAATCATTGAAAAAGAGAAAAGTCATTAAAAATAATCATTCCCCTATACCCAGAGGTACCTAGCCGTAGATAATTATAATTTGTTCAAATTGTCTAAATTTACCTTCCCCTTTAAGATAATTTTGTTTTAAGAAAATGCAGTTTCTTTTGAGGGACAATCAATTCACTTAATTAACTACTACCTGGTGCTACAGCTCATTTAGAGACTCACCCACCAACAGTACTATAATTCAAATAAAAATTCATTACTGTTTAACTAAGGTGAAATTTCTAGGTTATGACTTTGATACTCTTCTGGATGTGGATTATGGCTAGTCTTCTCTTCAACAAGAAGTGTGGAGGAGGAAAAATAACTTAAGTAGTTTCATAATTATAAGTCTGCATAGGGAAGATAATACTTGGAAAGTAAAGATTGCTGTATTTACAAGTTCAATCCCCATTTCCTTAAATCAACCACTCAAGGCACTGAAACACTTTCCCAGAAAAAAACCCAGTTTCTTCCTAAAGAGTACATATGAAAAAACCCAAATAAAAATTAAAAACGAAAAGGGTGATTGTGACAGGGATTTTCAAATCTTCCTTTCCAACAACTTTTCACAGAATATAAATATCTAAATAGTTTTTATAGACTCATTCTCACAATAGGCTGGGCTTTTTTTCCTGTTGTATTTTCTAACCTATTTTGATTTTAATTTACTTTGTATCCACCCAGTACATTGATACTACACAGTATTTTCTGAAGCTGTGCAGTGCATTCCTCTGTCAAACATTTGCAGGATTTTACAAAGAAAAGGTCAGAAATTATCATAAAGCTGATGGAGACAGTGAAGAGACCGAACCATTTCATAACACTTTACGAGAGACCAAACTCACAAAAAGCATTGAGTCCTATCCCAACAGAGGTTCCCATCCCCAACAGGGCAAATAACTAGGTGACTTTTCCAGCTTCTCAGGACATGTTAGAAAATATCATGATAGAACTGACCAAAGGCTGATGATTTCATTGTTGCAAAGACTTTTGAAACTCAGTTTCTGTGTCATCATAAAGACCAAACTTCCAGGAAGCTCTCACGTATTGCTGAAAAATACATTTGCTGAGTAAAAAATGTTCTCATTTTAAGTATTGCAGTACTCCCTTTCTTGTGCTGCCGTTTACTATCAGCCTACCTTTCCCCTTTTCACTCCCCACTCCCCACATGCAAAGGATTTCTCTGACTGGCCCTATCTGACCAAAAAGCTCTGCATCTCAAAAATCTTCCCAGACTACTATCACAATTGGTATGCTCATGAAGTCCTTTTTCTCTGAAAATAAGATGTTGGTCTGGGTCGTTTTGAAATAGAATAGAATGGGATATACAGCAATATTCCAATAAAACCTGCAATACCAAATTCAAACTTATGAAAACTAAATCAAAATGTCTGAGTAACAGCTCCCCAGATCCCTTCAGAATATAGAGTGTGCTATAAAAATACACTTAATGTATGAAGAAGTATATTTTATCAGAAATATTTAAAGTATAAATTGAAAGAATCTTAAGAAAATTAAAGAACAGAAGCTCTTTCTTCCTACCCAGTCTTCTTTAGAGAATTTCGCTTATTTGGTAAAGCTATCTATGGTTTTGATTATGTTGCCAGGTTTGCCAAAGATCTAGTTGCCATTAGCTAGGTCACTAATCAGCCTTGAGTCTTAAATAAAAATATCTCTCCCCAGAGACTTATACAAAGCACAAATAGAGATAAAATGAGTCCAGTTTACACTTTCCTTTAGAGCTGTAGCTTTGCTTCACAGAGAGCTGCAGGCTACATCCCTCCACAGTTGATTGTATTCGGGCTTCTCACATTTCATCCTGTATGTCCATCACACAAAGGCTTTTATTTTTCACCAAGAAAAAAAAATAGTTTTAAAAAAATCTAAGAACTGCTCATCTTACAGCAACACAGTGAAACGCAGCTCAGGCACCCAAAGTCTTCATAGGGCAGTGTAACACCAGAGCGCAGCTGCTGGCTTAGACACAACTTTGGCATCTGACTCATCACAGTGGACTGAGATATTCCATGTTCCGAGCTATATGTGCCAATCGCCTGGATTAATTTTATACTCCCGAAATTTTGGATACAACAGTGGAGTCAAGCTGCACTGCCTCAGCCCATGCGCAAGCATCTTCTCAGACAAAACACTGTCATTAGGGTACGTGCCTAGTGGAGACCCCTCAGTTCTTTGTTAACTGGTAAATTATTCTGCTCTCTCTGCTTAAATTGGACAGCGCTAGCCAAGTGATAAAGGTTTTAAAATCTAGCCCTGATTTTGCACTCTTGTTCTTGGCTGCGTTAGCTGACACAGAAAAAGCAATGGCATTTCCCAGAGCTTCTGGATACAATCACACTTACTGACCACCACACACTTTCCTTCTTACAAATATGTAGCTGAACGTCATCTTTTTCAACAGATGCACCCAAAGATGTTGTTACAACTTCTATATTTTACAATTAATCCTATAATTAAAAGTGCCAGACATAGACTATGATGCCTCAGATGGTAAAACAAGGCAAGAAGAAAGCTTTTATAACTTGTGAAAAAATTAAGTTGTGGTGCAAGAACAAACACATTAAAGATTAAATATTAATTGGTGTTGCTTAGAAGATGTACAACATGAAATAAAAGGCTCTATAGCAGGGAATCTGGTACAGACATATTTCAAATGGTCATTTTAAATGAAAAATTATAAGAACAATTACAATTAAGCTAATAACATATCTCTTTGTTTTACAGCTGTACTCTTCGCTCTTAAAGCCAGAGATATTTAGTTCTTTGTGGTTACGTTCCTTAGATAAATGTCATTTCTGACCACTGTTAGACTCTGTTTTTCTGTTAACGGTACAACAAAGCTTTCAAGGGATCTTGGACCTAGAAGCAAGAATCCTGCACACCTAACACATCAGTATCAATGTGGTGAAATAGAATAGAACAAAAATGGCAAGGTAATTCATGAAGTTGTTGCTTTTAAATATGCAGCTTGGCAGGTTTTATCATGCTACTAAAGTGGAACTTGCTCATCATCAAGTAACTATAGAAACATCAGAAGACTGTGTGTAGCTTCTGGCAACATTACTGAAGCAACATTTTGCAAATGTAGGTGGTCATTCATGGGAACCAAAACAATAAGAGGAAAGAGCAAAAGAAAGTACCACAATCTCAGACAAAATATTTCTGAGCTAAGCAAAATTGCAGAAGGACATTTTCTGTGTTGTGAAGTACTTAGGCTGCTATACTGTTAATATAATGCCCTAAAGGATGAGTGTTAAAAAGAAATTAGTTAGCAAGACTCAGCCTAGGGTGCAGTCCTGACTATAAAGGAGTATTAGAGAACATTGTGAGAAAAATGAGTCCGAAAGACATCAGTGGAAAGATCCACTGGCTGAAATAAAAGAAAAAAAAGAGTAAAGAAGAAAGTGACAGGTCACGAATAATATACCTGAAAAAGGAAAAAAAAAGAAACTTCTTATTGTAATATCACAGAAGTTGAGTACAGCTGAAGATATTGAGTTTATAAGCAAAATTAAAGACAATGTTTGGAAATTATCTTTGTATACTTTTTCACTCATTTAATAAAGAGGACTGAGCATACAGCAACTAATTTTTTTGAAGTACTAAAGTAAAAGTAGAGCTTCTATTTTCACTATTCAGGAAGTGAAAAGGAAAAAGGAATGCTTATTAGAATGAACACAGGAAAGGACATTAAAAACTTAAAAGCCAGAAATTACTTGTGTATAAGCTGGAGGAACTTTCTGAGACTCAACAGTGAGGGTTTGGTTTTGATTTATTTTTAATATAATGGTGTTTATTCTGTACTATAAATTATGAGAATGCTTAAAAGTTATCAGAGTATGAGAAATAGTGAAGAATTATTTTACAGTGATAAAAACATATTCAAGAAAGAAAATCCTTTCAAGTATGTTGTGTAGATTATATGAAGCTATATATTAGTGTGTCATGAGTGAATTTTAAGAGTGCATGAAATGATGAAGATTTATGGAATGTCTGTGGTATTTATATGTAATAGCTAAGATATACCTTTGCTTTGAGTATAATGGTAAAATGCCAGATAAAGGAAGATAAAAGCATAGAATTTCCCAACCTGATTCCTTGTCGTTCTGGTTCTTTGTTGCCTCTCTTTTTCAGGTCTATACAATGTTGGGGCATTCAAAGAAAGCTACCTCATGACTCTTAACGGGAAGCTTATATCACCCTTTTAGTGTAGACAGCCAGTAATTATGATGTCACAATGAAATTTATATTATTCCAGAGGTCACATTTTTATCAATTTTTGAAAGAGAAAAGAGTAACCTTCAGGTTGAACCATGCGTGTATCTTATGATGCTCAATTGAACTGTACAAATGTTACAGCAGTAGAAGCACAAAAAAGAGCACTAGAACATTGGTTTGGGAACTGAAAGCTTTTAAAAGTTCTTGAGAATCAAAAAGATTTGTAATGAGGGAGGCAAGATCTCCAGAAAAAAATAGCATTTAGGAGTCTGGTGAAAGCAAAGTTGAACTAGCAAAATATATTTCAGTCAATTGATGTTTGCTTGAACCCAGGTTCCCACTATCCCATCCAATTCAGGTATTTATAGTAAGGCATACAGACATCAGGATAAGAACAGGTGTCATATAAGTGGCCTGATAACTATTTCAAGGATACCGTGGAACAAAAGTATGTAATTGTACAAAAAAATGAGATGGATGATCTCAGATTTGGTTACAAAACTAAATGAGGAATAGAGTCCTACTGAGAACAAGTCATTAGACAGATAGCAAGAACATATACATGGACATAAATTTATGGGAAAAGAACTACATGGGGCTTTGGAAAAAATTACAGATTGTGGCTAATTGTAAGTGGGCTGTCAGAAGAAGACTGAGAAGAAAAACTGATTTTATGGCTGTGCAGAAAAAAGATATTCTCCTAGAATGTGTTGTAACAAAGATAGATGGCAACAAAATTGTCAGTCCAGAGTGCAGGATCCGTGGCCAAGCCCCAGGGACAATTAGTCTTATTGTAATTGGATTTACTGAATTGGCCGGAAGTAAGGATAAATTACTGTATGTCAAAACCAGCAAAGGTGTGTCTGAGTTGCTCTGCAAGAAGCGAACAGTACAAAAGATCCCAGACAAAACTGCAATGAACAGCAATGTAAAAATACTGGATGATCTTTCAGACGTTGTTGTTACATAAAACCAAACTAAAATTTTAGAATAAGGCAACTGCTGTCCCAGCCACTTTATTAGAATGTGGAAAGTGTTATCAGAAATGCAGTACGACACTACAACCAGTTTAGCTGGACCTATAGAGCTTCTGGGGAATTGAAAGTTAATGAAAGTCTAGTTATTTCAAATACATTGGGAGCTTATTAAGCAATATTACAAGATGACAAAATAAATTTGCACTGAATTCTTCAGGAAGCAAAAATCAATGGACACCAAGAGAATACTGAAAAAACCTTCAACTCTCTCAGGCCACATCTGAAAAGTAGCTGATGTTAGGACCACAATAAACACTGTATTCTCTTTTTTCAAAATCCCTCGTTCACACGGAAGTCCTAGTTTGGGAACAAACTTAAAATGTAAACTTAATTTTCCTTGAAAGTTTGAATTTATATTGACAAGGGTGCTGTTCAGCCATGGCACAGGGATCTATCAACTCCACTGGTTTTAGTGGGAATGAAGTCAAAGTAACAATTCTTCCTAGAAAAATCACTGATAATATTCTCTAATTTGAACAACGCTAGATATTCTCTTTTGCACTGACATGTTACTGATTTCATGCCCAGTGCACAAAAGATCTGTCCCAGTTTGCATATAGAAGAATCTTAACTCTTTCACTTTGTTTAGGAATACATAAAATACTTTTTTAACAAAATAGTGTCTAACACTAGCTTGCCACATTTTGTCACATCAGGAAACTATCAGACAATACTTTGTACCCTGTGGATCCTCAACAAGTTCATTATCATTTCCATCTGAGAGAGGTTTCTGTGAGCTGCCTGTCAAACACTTCCTGAGATTCCTGGTCTTGCTGCTGGGAGCTACTGCCTTTTGCAATTGTTAAACAGAAGCAGGTATTAGGACAGTTTTTCTACATCTGAGACTACATGGGAGATAAGTCCAAATCCATTTTAATATATATTTGTCCTATAAAAGAAGTGGGAAGAAACCCCAGAAGTATCTCTGTGGATATGATGCACTTCATATTGGCAAAATGATATGAAATTCTAGGAGGGCTATAGAAATTTTGCCATTTTAGCAATGAGTACCATGGGGAACCAAAAATATGTTCCCACACTTAAAAAAAAATATATAATATATATTAAGTTTGCTATAATCCTTAGTAATACATAAAAATATCACCCTGGATTTCACAAAATCCCAGAATTTAAGATATTCTGTCACATACTACAGCTAATGACTAATAAACATGCTACACAGCCTAAACTATCATTACATTAAAAGTTTTCCTTCAGAAACACACCAACAGTGAGATTCACAAGCAGGTTCCTGCAACCTTAAACACAGAGAAGCTGGAGAGACATATAGATGCTTAAATCCAAGCAGCCAGAAATGCCCAGGACAATCTTAAACCTCGGTTGTCAAAGAGCATTGCAACAATCCTGACAAATTAAGCTTTATTGCCCAACCTAAGCACACTCGCATTTTTGCAAAAAGCTAAGAAATACTCCAGTGTCTTATAGAGCATCCGATCAGTCAGATAGTCAGGATCCAGTGTTTTCCCTTCCAAAGGCTTGATCTTCCCCAAGCATGTCTTCCCACAGCAGCTGAGATACAGTCTTGCCGAGTCTTTTGTACCCAAACTGTTCCTGTTTAAGACAGTCACTGGAGAAAGGGCTTGAATTTAGGATAACCAGTTCAGGACCTTGACCAGCAACTAATTAGTCTGCATAGCTTGCTTCTCTAGCTGATTAATTGCAATGGTCTCTCATTGCCCACTTTATACAATACAAATCAACATCAATAAAAAAGTTGAAAGAGAAGTATATGACAGGATACCCACTTGTCTACTTCTAGCGTGTTCTCAAAGGTAGCATACCAAAGCTGAAGCCTTCGCTTCAAAACAGAGGTTTGAGTCTGGCTCTCCTGTGGTCCAGGGAAGTCATCTAACTAGCCTTTGGAGAAGTGTCTCTGTCCTTACTCAATCCTTCCTCTTCCCTCACAGCATATTCCAGCTGTGCTTTTTTTCTATTTCTTATCATTGCCTTCTAAGACATGAAATCACAAGTACGCACACAGTACACTGATCACACCTCCTGGCTCATGCAGTCCAAGATAGATAAATTGAGAAAATGCCTTATTTTTATATCCCTCACAGACTAAGGATAGAGCAAAAACCAGGTAATTAAAGATTTAGGCAGCTCTGTACATGTTCTGGCAGAATATTCAGTGTTGAGGGACTGTAGACATCACAAAGGAAAAGCAGCAGCTGAAAGGGGATTTTTTTGAATGCTAGTGATGCTTAATTTGGACTTAGTAGCCTAATTGCCACTTTAAGAATCTAAGTCTCTGTAGTGAACCTTCCCCAAATACCATGTTGTTCACAATAAAATCAACAGCCCTGTGGTTTACTTTCATAGGACTATCTTAAATGCTTTAATATATGGGGCTTTAATGGTTTTTCCTGCTGGTCTAACAAGTCGGAGCTGGTATCACAGCAGTAATAGTTCAGTATAGCAGATACCACAGTTGGCTCCATTGGCATTTTCTAACACCTGATCTCTCATCTACCAGCCTTTAACAACTTTATGTTTTATACTATTATTATCACGTCATATTCAGCAGTGAGCTTATTACTTAATCAGGAAGTCAGCACTTTTATATATATATATAAGCTCTAGTGGTACAATTTATTTCTCATGTAAAATCTTCAGCTATACCTGTGTGTGGTGGTTTTGGCCCT
>VZTU01019029.1:0-11901 GCA_013400835.1 Zapornia atra
CTCATTGCTCTCAGCAGGTCACCACTTAAAACACCACAAGCAGAAGATTCTAAAGGAGGAATAAAAAAAAATCACCAGCAAAACATAATAATCCACAGGCGTTATGCTCTGCACAACTCAAAATTAGCCCTGCAACGGTCAGCCAGCAGAGACTTCTCAACAACATGAGTTCAGTATATTCCCAAAGCAGCTTCCTTTGGTTACTACACTAGCTATTCTTCTTCTTTTCCAGATGCAGATTTGTATTAAGGCTTCAAATTGAAATAACAACATCAAGGACATAAAACAGCAAATAGAACAGTTGTATTTTAAAATTGGCAATAATTTATTTTACATTATTAAAAAAAAAGACAAGAGCCCGTTGCTAAGCAGGGTATGGGGAGGGAGGGAAAAGTACCCTTGACCAAGTAATACGAGTTGCCAGTCTGCAGCCAAAGCAGAAAAATAACAGATAAACCTATTAACCATATATATAAAGTCACTAAAGCATCTCGCTAAACTTCTAACAGATGGGTAAAATCTGTTTAGTCTTTTTATTATTGATTCTGACTAGAATACAAAAAATAAACCACATTGTGTTGCTTCATCAATCTAATCTTACTGTTGTTGTAGGTAAGAAAATTTACTTCTTTACATGTTTCTCCAGCTACACAACTTGATTAAGTCTCAAATTTTGATCCCGCTGGCTTTGCTGCAGGAATCCAATTGCAGGAAATAATAATAGGAAAGACTCATCAAAACACATATGGTAAGGCCAACTTTCCCATTTGCTTTTAAAAAATCAAAGTTCAGCAGAAGGGTAAAAAACAGTAAAAGACATACCTGAAAAATGGACCAAAGAACCTGCAAGATTTGGGATAAAAATAGCTTGAAAATTTCTACATATAGCCAGTTCTGAAATGTTCCTAATTATTCCTAAACTAAAACCCAATGGAAAAAGCAAGCAGATAAAACTACTGAGATTAAAGTATCACCACACAGGACTTGGGTGCAAATGAGCAGCAGTACAAAAAAAACCCAAACTCTGACTATTCCTTTGCTGTAGCAAAATATTCTTAGGAACAGAATAAACCATCTACAGTGAACAAAAGAAGAAACTAATTTCCTCTCTAAACAGTACAAGGAACAGAATTTGATAGGTAATGGGACTTTGTGGTGGCACAAATTATATATTCTCAAAAATTCTGAATTAAGAAAGGTCACTGTCATACAATTACTAGAATGTCAAATTGGTTACAAGCATATAGATGAATTAGCAAGAAAAATACATCAAATTAATAAAGGTTTTATTTTAATAGGAATGATAAAAGCTTCACCAAATCCTTTTTGCTCAAAGCATTCACTTATTCAGTCTATTAGAATATTAAATGTCTAACCTCCAAAATTCAGCTAATCTATTTAATCATCTCACTAGGATGACAACATAAGCGTATGAATGTTCATTCATACACATAGACCCATAGTTTTTTATGGGGTTTTTTTTATTAGCTTCTCTTAGTTAATCTAAAGGTGTCATGAAAATGCCTATGGGCAAGAGTACTAAGTTGCATTAAAAATTAGTAATTCTACACATCTAACTAAGAACTTTGAAATTTTTCTCTACTTACTCTTAAAACAGATTCTGAGAAAGATTTACAGAATGCAAAATAACCAATCACAAAACAAATGATCTGTTTGTAATTGTCATATTTCCAGAAGTACAGTATGAAATACTGTCCAGTTATAACACTGAAGGACAAACCAGGCATAATACAGGAGACCCTCAGAAAGGACACAAGGTGTGAGGTGTGTAAGGATGAATTGCTTCCTCCTGTCACACACAGCCTTTCTAATGGACAACAGAAAGAAATATGGAAGCCTCTTCCATTTCCTCAACAAATACATGCAGAATAGAGGGACCCCGGATCACAGATTTTGCATTTCCCTGGACCTCAAGTGTTGCTTAATCACCTAATGATGTGAAAACCACCATGATCCACTGATGGATACATCTGGGTGACATTAGTACAGGGTACCCTGCAAATCTTTATTAATGTAAACAGACTATATACACAGAGCAAGTTGAATGATTATGTGATCACAGACCAAATCCAAAGTTCAGGTATCTTTTACAGTAATTCTAATGATGCACATTGGATTAAAACCACGATATATCTAAATCAGAAGAGTAGTTTTGAAACAGTGTAGTAACCAGTCATCTCACTGTTGAACATTATAATTCATCCTGTTATTTTTTCCCCTTTTGGCTTTGATAGCACAATATTTTCTCAGCAATAACACCACTTGATTTCAGTTTCAACTGGAATCCTGCCTGACTAAAGAGTACAGGCATAATCTCGGTCTTTGTAGATTTATACAGTGAGGCACAAAAGGATATATGAAACAGTTTTAACTTAAGTAAACAATTTCAAGCTCTGGCAATTTTACTCTAAAGTAATTGCAAAAAGAAAATACAATAGGTTATGTATGTAGTTTGAACTAAATTGCTTTCATCGGCATAAATGATTACTTAAGGAATCTGAAAATGATAATTTTGGTTATTCAACAATTTCCTTTGGATTTTAATGAACTTAAGTAAAGTGGGAGAGATTTGTATTTTTCCTCTTTCCATTTTTAAAGATGGAGCACTATAATTTCCAGGAAATTAAACATTTTCTTAAATGTATGATGCTTCAGTTTTGAAAAGCAGCAGAAAAATGCCATAAGCCCCTCTAATGAAAAATGACTCACTGGATCTATAGATTGAAATACTATATTCCTTCATCAGAAACTACCATTTCATTTTAATATTTAGAAAGAATAATTTCAAAGTTTATAAAGACTTAGAAGTTCAGGAAAAAAATGCCAAGCTCACTTCTGCATCACACGCAGCACACTCTTTCGGTATGCCTTACTCACAGAGGAGAAAAAGGAGAGCCAGGTGCACCAACTCATCTTACACTACAACTTTACATAAATCCCTAATTTAATACTTTGGATTTATACTGCTCTTTGAGTTGGGTAAAGAAGCAGTGTGAAAATGCTCCTAAGGCCTCAATGTAAATGTTTCTTTAATCCTATTAAAGCCACAAAACAGGCCCAGCTGAAGGAGCAGGAAAATGAGCTAAGGAACTCTCAGTGACCCTATCACTACTGTCTCTCTTGGCACTGACCTATTGGTCACAAGTTCATCCTAGGCATGGCACAGATATTCTGACATCAGGCTGATTAAGGACACCAATATCTGGACCCCTATAACACACACGTACATACCAGATGGTCGTGTGTTTTGCAGCAACATGAAGTTCTGCATTGGTAGCTTAAAGCTGAATTATTAAGATAGTTGATACAGAAATGGAGATAGGATTAAATATTTTTCAATGCGGCTTTGTTGCACTACACAGAACTTTGTGTTCCCCAAATATGACACTGAATTCAGCCAAAAATGATACAGCTTTATTGGTTTTCTTTTAAAGTCAGAAGAAGGGGAAAAGTTGGAAGAAAAATACTCAAGGTGACACCACTCTTTAAAAACTGGGAAACTGGTCTGTTAAAATGTGTTGGTGGTAACATTTAGGGTTTGGACTCTCATTAATGTGGCCCCAGGGAAAATATAAACACTCTTTCTGAAATTAAATCTTGAGTTTGCCCACCGCAGTCTTGTTTTCAGCTTCGGCTGCTGGCACTTCAGCCTGCAATTGAGGCCTTGCATCAAGTGCCAAGCCAAACATTCAGAAACAAGAATGGTAATGACACCCTATTTTGTTCTAAGACATATTAAAATATAGCAAGTATTAAAAAAAATAAATCACTCATTTAAGATTAATAACTCAAAAGAAACCGATTTTCATAAGCTCTCCCACTTGCACTTGTCTCCAAACAACAAGCCTTCAGGAGAAAGTTGTGCTTGAAGTTTGAAATCAAGCACACTTGCAAAACAATAGCACATATCAAAATTCTGATAACAACTGGCTAACAGTGAAAAGCAAAAGTCTTACCTACAAGAGTTCAAAAATAAATTCTCTGGGTTTGATGTAACATTTGCAAGTGAGTTAACACAAATGGATGATTTGAAGTCACCAATCTGTAACACAAGATTTTCAAGAAGGCTCTTTCCTCTTCACAGTGGAATGATATACTAACATCACAACTCTCCTAGATAAATACTTCATACCATCATCTGTTTAAGTTCTCTCTCTTATTCTCACCTACTTTTCCTAAAGACACTGCATTCAAGGTGACAGTGTGCTGCTCCAGCTATTAGCTTTTTCCTCATCTCTCTCTGTTCTGAGACTCTAGCAGTAGCTTTCTGTAAGCTCACAATGTGAATCAATTAAGAGTACCAGATAAAATGTACAATATATCCCCTGTCCCAGGTAAGGAATTGGCATCTTTTGCCCAACAAGCAAATGGTCAGCTCTGCGTATCCTACCCTGAGCTTCTGCAATTCCACATGGCACAGAGGTACTATCCCCTATACAGGCAAAATTGCAGTTTGGATCTACATAGGGTATATGGAGCAACTTCTTTCACCACTGTTCTAATACATTTCTCCCAAATGGAAATTTGGGTTGCAAATTAGTCTGACTCAAAGAGTAGACTGTAAATGTGACTCAAAGCAGCGATCAAAGATATCTCACCTGCCACTTGAGAAATGGAAAATTTGAAGACTGTGAAATTACCAATTTACCAAGGAAACAGAGGAGAGGGTGTGCAAGGACTCTTACCAGGATGCACTAGGAAATGTTCTACTGCTGTTGCACAGAGATCCCTTGAAGAATGTAAAATTCTGATACACTCTAGACTTCAACAAAATACACCGAGTAAATGGCAAGCTTTTTTTTTTGTCCATTATTTTCAAAAGTAACCATTAAAATCAGGTCTGCAATGAATGACAAGGTGTGACCTAGCCTACATCACTGCATAGAAACTTCCCACTTTCATTTGCGGACTTCCTGGATTTCAGTCTGAAAGCAGTGGGTAAGTAGATGCTGTGTGTGCTTGTGACCCCTTTCCTGAAGTAAATAACTGGAACAAAGGCAATGTGCTGGATCTTTAATCATGCTCTAAACTAGAGCTGAAAAGGGTTGTCAGCAAATGCTTTTTAACCATACGAGCACATCAGCACTCTTGATGGAACCATAAAGTCAACTATATATTTAAAAAAACCTGCCCATTATATGTGTATGGTCTAGTTATTGAAGTTGCCTTAGTAGTTTATGGTAACAGTTACTTGCTGTTTGATGCAAGGCATTAGTAGGTATTTAGAAACCTTTCAAAGCACATCATTCTACATTTACATGCAGCATATTTCTGAAAGGCAGGTAAAGGGTTTCTTCTATTACTTCCACTCATCATCAGTCAGTTGTATAAATACATACTTTATCAGAAATTGTGAATAACTGAATAATTTTGCAAGTTTATATGAATTAAAAAAAAAAAAAAGACTGGATGGTCACAATTGAGAAGCTTAGGCAATAAAAATAAATTAAGAAAACTTATAATCTAAACGTGATTATCACCCCAAGAACCTGAGCTCTTGTAGTTATTGTCATGGATTTAAAGTTAAATCAGGCTTCAAATTTCAAGAGGAGATTTTGCAGAGTGGCAATGTTCACTGCCAACAGACGTGTCACAAAAGTAGGTATGTGCATGCATAGGAAGGAAGCATGGAGAGGAAAGCAAAGGTATCGTCAATGAGAGAACGTTAAGGAATTCTCAGCTAAATAAAGCTGAGAGATGCTGAATATATAATAGATGTCCAGAAAAGGCAACCAACTTAATTTCAGGAAATTAGAAATACAGTTAACCAATAGCTGAACTCTAACTAAGAGAGAAAGCTTATTATAGCTTTCTGGATAGAAAGCCAAAATGCTATATAAACTGCTTTAATTGCAATGTGTCGCAATTACGATAATAAGCTTGAAGACTGAGGTATGGGTAAGATGAAAATGGTTCCAGCCCTGTGACATTTCCACAGTGGCAGAAACACTAATTACTTATACAGATTTTTCTACAGCGATAATGTTGCCTTTGATAGTAGAAAATTAAAAGCAATTAGCAGAAATATAAAGAAAAAAATAGACTTTTATCTGTCTGATAAGAAGGGCCAATAAGCTATTGTTATTTTCTAATTAAATGAGGCTCGGAGGTGTTTTCTGATAATAATATTGTTTTCAAATGAATTTTTACAATCACAGCCAATTTCAGCTACCAGACATTTTATTTCTCTTTTACTGTGCTGATCTTCTCCATTAATTTGATCTAACTCTTAATATAAAAAGGGTTATAAACAACAAGATCCTTATGAAGACTAGATGACCTATAAGCTACAGCACTTTTGCCAATATTGTAAAGAACTAAAATATTATTTCAACTACAGCACTACAACATCTAAAGGGAGAACTTTTAGTCTGATTTGTTAAAAACCTTAATACTGGACACTAGAACTCCAGCTATTTTAAATTTTCTGCAAGCAATAAAACCCATTGGTACCAGCAAAGAAGTATTGAACATAAATTAGTATTACACTCTATTTTATATGACTCAAAGAATAGCCAGGTGATGGGAGTTAAGACAGGTAGCTTTGCAGAATATCCAGCTACCCATGCATTTCTGATTTGAAAGAAAGTAATATTTTCTGTCAAAATTGCAAAGAAAATACTTCACATACTAGGAAAAAAAAATCTACATGGATGACAAGGGTTATAACAATTGTACCATTGACCATCTTCCACAATCCATATTAGCAAAGGTGCTTTCAAGATAGATTTTTATAGGCTTTGTAGATGATCTACAAAATCAAAGGTAAAAGAATTATAATCAGTTCTAGAAGTGCATTAATGATCAATCAAATCCATATGTCTGTATGTAATTATGAAATGTAACACATGAACTTCAAAAGAACTGAAATGAGATTTCGTACCAAAATCAACCCCCACCAAAACAGGGCACCAGATAGAATACTCAATAGGCCAAAACAAAGGTTTAGTTGTTTTCTTCAGAAAAATTTAGCACACAAAATACACTCCAGAAATCTAGTACATTATTAAGAATAATCCTGATGCACAAGAATGGTCATGGAGGAAATCAGAGGTGTTTCCTGCTGGCTTGGGTATCACTATTTTTCTTCCCTTAAAAATCATTGTGACAACAATTCATCTGTGTACAGAATGAAATGCACAATTCCCTCTCCAAACATTAAATACTTGTTTCTTTCCAGAATATTCCCACTAGAAACTGGGAAAATGTATGACTTGTACATTAAGGTATAGCCCAAGATGTTATTTGGGTAAATTCAAGTATTTTCCAAATAATCCAAGTCTTTTTCAGAAGACAGCAAAAAATATTTCTAGCTCTTCTAGTTACGTGGTAAACAGCTAAGCTGACTGTCCTAACACATAACCAAGCCCCTGTAGAGGTAACCACCCATACATCCTGCTGGCTAGACGAATCCACACAGAAAGCACTTGCTCAGGCTAGCAGGAAATGTGCCTGGAATTCTAGTTTCCAAAAGCTGTTGCATTATTACTGAGCTAAAGGAATAATTTCTCTATAGAAAGCCAGAAGACAAACTTGCCAGCTTCTTTACAGTAAGAGATGAGGCTCATACCAGCTTGAAAGCGATTCTTAATTATAAATAAAATACTGTTGTTGAAGTAGGCCCTTAGTTTCCATAATATCAGAAAAAATGATCTATGTAATACTAAACCCCCAAATATGTCTCATTTGGATATTTGCAATTCTGAAGCATGCACTTATATTTTGGTAAAGATTAGTCAGAGAAACACTGTGTTTGGTTATGCTTTCTTCTAAAGGTTATGAGGCACAGCTGCACAAATCATATGGGAACAGGCAGCAGTACAGTGATTTTCATTACAACGGTTTTATCTTTGTTCCCAGCTTCTGTCCCTTAAATCGGGATGGGAGTGTGTTTGTGACAACTGCCTGTGTCATTTCAGGGATCCAAAGGCTGCAAATGGTGGATGAGAAACTTAACATGAGCCAGCAGTGTGCTCTTGCAGCTCGAAAGGCCAATGGGATCCTGGGCTCCATTAGAAGAGGGGTGGCCAGCAGGGACAGGGAGGTGATTGTCCCTCTCTACTCTGCCCTCGTGAGGCCCCATCTGGAGTACTGTGTCCAGATCTGGGGCCCCCAATACAAGAAAGATGTGGAACTGTTGGAGAGGGTTCAGAGGAGGGCCACGAGGATGATTAGAGGGCTGGAGCACCTGCCCTACAAAGAGAGGCTGAGGGAGCTGGGCTTGTTCAGCCTGGAGAAGAGAAGGCTGCAGGGGGACCTCATTGCAGCCTTCCAGTACCTGAAGGGAGCTTATAAGCGGGTGGGGATTCAACTTTTTAAAAGAGCAGATAATGACAGGACAAGGGGGAATGGATTAAAACTAAAGGAAGGAAAGTTTAAATTAGATATTAGGGGGAAATTTTTTACAGAAAGAGTGGTGAGGTGCCGGAACAGGCTGCCCAGAGAAGTAGTGGATGCCCCATCCCTGGAAGTGTTCAAGGCCAGGTTGGATGGGGCCCTGGGCAACCTTGTGTAGATCCAGGGCTGGAGGTTGGTGGCCCTGCCTGTGGCAGGGGGGTTGGAGCTCTATGATCCTTGGGGTGCCTTCCAACTCAGACCATTCTATGATTCTATGATTCTATGAAAGAAACATTCAAATAAATATTCGAGTCCCCACACTTAAGCTTTCCAAAGTAGGCCAAAATATTGCCTTCAAAGTCAATGAGAGTTTTGTAGAATGTAGCAGACAAAATGTGACTGCTTCATATAATTAGCTTTGCTTTCAGAAAACAAGCAGTAATTTTTCCTGAAGGGAGATAAATGTTAATGTAAAGAGAAAAAATGAAACTTTGCTTGCTGGCTGGTTATGTAGGTAGTAGATTAGGAACTACAAAGATACGAAATGTTTACTCTAAGTGTTTATCTCATGAAGTAAATCTTTGTCATATAGAACATTTCTTTAAATAACCCTATTCAGCATAATATTTATTTGGTAGAAATTAAATAACCCTATTCAGCATAATATTTATTTGGTAGAAAACTTTCTTGTGACTTACCTTCTCCTTTGTCTGACAACTACATGAATTCCTTCTCTCTGCACGCCTAATGGTCACACAAATTAAAACATACTGTGTTTTTGTCTGATATAAGCATGCTAACTGGAATATAAGGAGTGAATGTTTTTGAAGTTCTCAATATGAATGAATAGGCAGAAAGTTACTGGTGAGGTCTTAGCACACGCTGCCCAGAGAAGCCATGGCTGTCCCCTCCCTGGCAGTGTCCAAGGCCAGGTTGGAAGGGGCTTTGGGGCAACCTGGTCTAGTGACGGGTGTCCCTGCCCATGGTCGGGGGCTTGGAACAAGATGATCTCTAAGGTCCCTTCCAACCCAAACCAGTCTACATTTCTATACTGAACTATGAGATTTATAAACAACTTTCAATCTGTAGCACTGACAATAAAAACATTGGAATTGGACAAGAAGATACTTTTGTACACGTCTATTCCACAAAATTTCCTAGTATTTTTGGTGTTTTTAAGAGTTAACAATGCCTAGTTCTTAACAAAAGACAAATGACATTTGCAGATAATGTAGAAGCAGCCTGAACACTATCCAACTTTTAAAAAACATATGAAGCAAAGAATTTCCTGACCTTTCGAACAAGTAATTGGAAACAGATCTTAGTTTGAAGTACAGTAGTGACCAATTAATTGCTTTGATCGTTAGAATTTTTATAAGACACCTGGAAATATTTTGGGTTTTTTTTTCTTTTATTGACTTCAATCAGTTTCTGGACAGTTTACAAGGACGCTGCCAACATGAAAAATCACATTTCTGTCCAAAAGTTTTATACCTACTTGTAGGTAAACCCTAAGGTGACTAAAAATTGAGTGTAATTAATTGTTAAAATAACTCAAACCACTATGCTATTTCTCTCAGGTTGCCTACTGTTCACTTACTGACCATGAGTGAAGGAACAACAGGAGACTGGAAGGCAAATTCTCTTATTGTCCTCAGTTCAGCATGAGTCAAGAGAGCAGCTAACTATTGCATAATATATCAGTTAGGTTCTTCCTTTCCCAGCTCTACATCTGAAGTGATGATGCAGGTATTTTAGAAGTTGTGAGACCTTACTTAGTGTGAGGTAGTCACTTGCAGAGAAGCAGACATGCACAAAACCGGTAGGAAGCAAGTATGATGGTGATATTCTTGAACTGTCTCATACAACAGTAATCGATAGATATTAGGAGAACTACAACTCAGGCTGCTCTCCCTGCGTGGCACTGTAGTCTGTGTAGATGTCTCCTCTAACAGACATATCCTTGCTTAAGTCAGTATCTCACAGCAGCTTGAAATTGGTAACACTTAAATGATATGAATACCTGAGTTAGGAGCCCAGAAGAGCAGATTCTTTGAGTGCTCTCCAGGGAGAAGACATCCTTTGGGAGAAAAAATATTCCTTAAATCCATTTGCTGCTGTCATAATAGAAGAATTTTACCCCTTTTAGGGTTATTCCTTGTTCTTTCTAAGGAAAGCTCAATGCATCACTGTATATATTCCTCTGAGTAAAGCTGCTTTCTGTGCAACTTTCACATCTCCAAATGGAAGCTGAAAGCTTATAATAATCCCAAGTGCATTTATTCATCTAATCTTGCTATGGCTTTGTATCTTCTGCTGAAAATACACAAGAGTACACAGAGAATAAAATTACTGAATTCATAGGAACACCTATGTTAATTCTCCCAAATGCAGGTTCATAGAGTTGCTCAGAGATGTTATCTTCTGTTTCAAAGTAAATCTCATTTACATTGCCTAACAAGATGTATGTTTCATGAAAAAATGTATTCCAGGAAAATACAACATCTAAAACAGGCTGTCAAACTGATAAGCTTTTGAAATCATTACTTGTTTTCATTCCTACAAAATGTTTACAGAAATGCTTTACAGTAACATATAACTCTCTTGGCCTGGATGATGTGCTGAAGGCATGCACATCAAATGTAGTTTTTTACTTTTAAGTACCAGGTTTTAATTTCATGATTTAATTTTTTAAAAGTTATAATGAAGTCCATGGTCATATTACTTCATGGCATGAAAGCATAATGGAATTATTAAGAGCTTGGATCTCTAAGCTTCCTCAGACAATTAAAAGCAGAAATATTTGGAATTAGACCTTGAGTTATAACTTAATTTTTAGCATCCTACCACTTTCCACAAATCCTTCTTTTTTTACCTTTCTGGTAGACATGGAAGAGTTGATTATACATATACCAAAATAAGAACTCAGATCAGAAATGTCCATATTTGTTACTAAGGCAACAAAAGGTACATGAGCCACATGTAGGTCCCATGAATGCGGTAGCTTCTGCTACTACACTTGTCTGCTTGAAATGGGAAAAAACCCAGGGCCTCCTTTTATACTTCCCTGTGATGCAGCACACAGCCAGTGGATTTGGCATTTCTTGCAGGCATTACATTTTATTTATTAAAAAAAAGATATAGCTGTATAAATTATTGTTACTCTCTATTAACTTTATTTTCATAACAAGAAGAAACATAAGAATAGGCTGCACCCAATGTATCGGTAGATGTCAGACCAATGCCCACCTAGCACAGCATCTCTCCTTATCAGAGGCATGTAGCACATATCCAGAAAAGAGTATAACAGCAGAAACATGCACTGACTTAGCTACAACCTTAACCAGAGCAAATTATGTTTGTGTTTAACAGCTCTTGATGGGATTGTCTTTTGATAGAGTTGTCTACTCTTTATAGTTTTGGGTTTTGGTTAGGTTTTTTTTAAAGTATCATTTATTCTTTTATCTACAACATTTGGGGGCAAGGAGTTAGGTATTAGAGGATAAGTGTATCTTTCTTCTGCCTTTTTTTTTTTTTGTGGGC
>VZTU01019031.1:0-39880 GCA_013400835.1 Zapornia atra
TCCATCCAGTGTGTTGACTGCACTACTCAGCTTGGTGCCACTGGCAAACCTGCTAAGGGTAGACTCAAGCCCACTGCCCATGTCTCTGACAAAGATATGAAACACTGCTGGTTCCAATACTGAGCCCTGAGGAATGCCATTGGTCATTAGCGTCCACTTGGACACAGCCTTTGATTGCAACTATCCTTATCCACCGAGTGGTCCACCTGTCAAATCCATGCCTCTCCAATTTAGAGACAAGGATGTTGTGCGGGACTGTGTCAAATGCTTTGTACAAGTCCAAGTAGATTACATCAGTTATTCTTCCCTTACCCACCAATTCAGCAACCCCACAGTAGAAGGCCACCAAATTTGTCACGCTTAATTTGCCCTTCATGAAGCCATGCTGGCTGCCACCTATCACCTCCTTCTTTTTCATGCACCTTAACATAGTTTCCAGGAGGATCTGCTCCACGATATTGTCAGATCAGGCACAGAGGTGAGATTGACTGGCCTGTAGTTCCCCAGGTCTTAGTTTCTTCCCTTTTTAAAAATGGGGGTTGTTTTTTCCTCTTTTCCAGTCAGCAGGAACTTTACCTCACTGTCATGACTTCAGCAGATTTTGAAGCACAGCTTTGCTGAACACACACATTCTTCAGGAGGAAGCATTGATACTTTGTCTGGTCAGACAAGAAGAGTGAAAATTTCTTACATCAATCTTGCAAAAAATGTACTTCCTTGCAGCAACAAAGCAAAGCAAAATACTGTCACAATGTCTAGTAAAGCTCCCTTTAATCCATGTGCTTATAAATACAGTGGACATAGGTATTTGGAAGCTAAATAGATTTGTAACACAATGCTGTAAAAACAATATCACTCTTGCTATTAAATGGTAATTTCAGAATGTTGAGGAGAGGCTCTTAATGAGTTTACTGTTGGCTACCATGGAGAAGATGATAGGACTGGGATGCTAGATCATTAAACACATGGAGTTATTATTCCTCTTAATATTGCGGTGGCCATAAAGGCCAACTTAGACTGTGCTACAAAGGATCTTACAATTGAGTCTTGATTTTTCGCAAAGTGTATTTGTTCCTTTTGTTTTTCTAAGTTTGAGAACATCCAGCTATATTTCTGTTCTCTCAGACTCCACAAAAAGCTTTCAAGATTATATTTAGTGAAAAGATAGTGTGGATATTAAAGAGACAGAATAGCCACCCATTGCATTGCACTATCTCCTGCTACAAACCACCACAAAATTACTGTGCTAGAAATCCAGCTTGGTGTTACTGAATGGTTATCAGATTCATCTAGCATAATTCTCACAGGAAAACAAAAAAAAAGACTTATGGTAAAAGAAATAGATTGCCAGTGTACTCTGAAATATGTCCTCCCCCCATTCCCATTAATCTGGAAGAACTCCTAAGAACTAAACATGAACACTAGACAAGCTGTACAAAACAGAATGAAGCCTGAATTTGTTTAATGAGTCATCACATGGTCTCCTAGCAATTCTTTTATGCAAGAACTTCCTTAAAATCTGATCATTAATAACATGCTATTTGGATGCCACATATGAGTCTCAGGTTTCCACTATAAATATACTTGCTTGTGATTAACACTGAAATAACACGATTTGAGTGTTATTGCCCTGGTTATCCACAAACAGGTAACACAGGATTCATCCCCTGGAAAGCTGTTTTATAGCCTGACCTGCTTTGAACCAAGACAGAGAATGCAAGCACGGTTCCATTCACATACAGACAACAGTGACTTCTTGGCAAACTTTCTCTGTAGTCTAGCACTGGTCTAAATTTTTCTCCAGCCATTTTATTTGCACTGCTCAGAAGGGGAAAAAAAAAAAGGGGGGGGGAGGGGGTGTGACTGACAGAAATTACGCTTACTGCAAGTAGTCTAGAGGTTTGGGACAGGGAACGAGTGTGGAGGATGCTGTGATCCCAAGGTCCAAAAACCTAAATCCTTAAATTGTGTTGTCCTCAGCATTACTGCTGCAGCTCTTCACAGTGTTTTGGACTGAAATAAATTCCTTACCTCTTAAATACTTTATTTTAACATATCTAGGACAAGTGAAAATGGCATCAAGTTACACTAGGGGAAGTTTAGATTGGATATTCTTCACAGGGAGGGTTGTTAGGCATTGGAATGGGCTGCCCAGGGAAGTGGTCAGATCTCAGGCCCTGGAGCTATTTAAAAGATGTGGTGCTGAGGAAAGTCATTTAGTAGTGATTGGCAGGTTAGGGTGATGGTTGATCTAAAGGGTCCCAACCAAGACAATTCTATGATACTATGATAATCAAAACCACAAGAAATTTACACCAGTTTAGGTGGGCAGCCCACACAAGGGTAAGGGAAAAACATCAGAACAGAAGAATGTTGAGTTGCTTTGGAGCACAGTGGATTCTCTCAAAAGGAACAAACTGGCTTGGTTACACTTGGATACAATATATTGCTGATTTTGTTATTTTTTTAAACAAATAATGCAACATTCTTCTATATTATATGGTTGGGGTTTTTTCTTTGTTGCCTAGTACAAGTCTCATAAATTGTGAAATCAAAACAATGCAGCATTAAAAATCTCCAGGCAGATACATGATCACACACACAGCTTTAATCCATTCGCATTTCCTTTGGTCACATCAGGTGTTGGCTAAGATTTCAATTTTTGCTTTTTCCAGCAGTGACAACACTGCTAGCTCCTGCATGAAATATAGGTCATTTGGAGAGATAGATAATAAGATATAGAGATACACGCTTACCTACATATATATTCGGGGAGAAAAAGAAAGAAACAGGATCATAATATATATATTCTTGTCTAGAAAATAAATGATGTTTGCATTTATATGTAAGGCTCCTGATTCCCATGAGGCAGTTATTAGAAGTTTCCTTCTCATATTTAGTCATGTTTGGAATTGTTTTCAGGATGTTTAGACTCTTTTCTTCAAGTTGTCACCAGCTTATTACCACAGAATAACATTTTACAAACAAGAGCTGGCTAGAGCCAACTTGTCTTGGCTACTGCTGCCTGAGGGAATTTGAAAAAATTATCATTTCCCTGCCTTTGGAAATAGACAGGCATGGACCCAACTGCAGGCAATCTCACCTCTTCACTCCGTTTCTGAGCTGAAGCAAGTAGCTTTTATTTTCTTGGAGGAGCTCTCCTGTTATTTGAAAAGAGAACACGCATACAGAATATTTTTCCTCCCCCAAAACACAGTACATCTGAGCAGACATGAATTTTCATCTTAATGACTGTCAAAATGCAGTGTGGTACAGTAAGGTCCTTGTCTTTTCCAAAAGAGGTGAAGCCGATGATGGGTGGCACCTACTGCAGAGACTTTTCCCTTCGGGGACCTTGGGACCTAAATCTTGGATTTTCTGATTGGCCCATCTGCACCTCACTTGAGAATTTACCCCTTACATACACACCCCCACACTCTTGCCCCCCCCCCACACACACCCCTTCACTGTGACATCATAATTAGCAATTGATTTTTTGTATAACACAGTGGTCTTTCTACTGCCTTTGATCCTTCTGAGTGTCCCTTCTCAGTTTCAACTTCATGAACTACCCTCAAAACTGCAGCCTTCACTTCCCTGTAATTCTTCTTTTTTCCAAAAGATTTACAAAGATCTCCTCAGAGAAGGAAGTTCACAGAAAGTCAGAGGCAAACTTCAAGGGATGGCCTGCCCCATGATTGTTCAAAGGTCAATTATGTGTTTTTTCTTATAATTATGGTTGGATAGTAACTGCTGGTTAGTGATAAATTAAGCCACCACATCTTCAGTTGATTTGGCATGAGAACAAGATATTAATCACCAAATAGCCATCATTTACCTTCAGTTAAAGCATAAATTGCAATTGTGAATAGATCAAGTCGAATATAAGCTTGTTCCAAAAGCAATCTATAGGACAGATTCTCAGGCAGTGAGAGCTTCCAAAGTTTAATTAAATTCACAGCTATGTCAATTAACGCTTGGGTCCAAAGGATGATCTGTGGAGTAAATTGAACACATTTTACCTTAATATCAGTAAGAATATTCACAATTTTTGTGTTGATGGCATAACAGAGCTGTCCTGTGTGCACAAGGACATATTCCGATACTCCTCCCAGGTGGAAATGTACAACCAGCTTCACTGCAGTTTGCAGAATAATTTGCTCACAATCACGCTCTAAGTGGCTACCTGTACTTGTTGGGATCATCAAGTTAATTCCAAGTTAGTGGTTCTCACTGCTAAGACCTCCTGTAAGAGAAGGTCAAATTATCTAAAAGATAAGCCTTCACACAGATTGCACAAATGAAAACAATGCAGCCAGCAACTTCAAGTGTTCAGGACTTCAAACTTCAAGCTACATCACCTGACTGCAAGCTTGTGAAAAACAGAAAAGAACAGCTGTGCCCTTGAATAATCTTCAAAACGCAATGCAAAATTCCATGTGGTGTAAATTTCTTGAAAAAAAAAGAGTAACAAGAATTAAAAAAGGATTTAGAACCTTTCTGTTGAGGTACGTTTGTTATTTCCTAGACCATACTCATTCTTTTGGGGATGCTTTGAGACAGCATAGTGCCTCTGAAAGCAAGAAATGCCACTTTTCAAATCTTGCTGTCATTTTCTTATAAGATTCTGGTCAGAAAATGAGACTAACTTTTTACAAAAATGCTTGCAACATTTTTGTCACTGTCTCAAAATGGATAAAAATGTGTCAGAAAGTTTGACAAACATCAAGAATGTGCCTCTATGCTGTCAAGAGCATCCCCCTTCTTGATGAGCCAAGACATGTATTACTCCCACACTCACACTTCTGCCTAAAGCTCCATAACTTTTTCCTAAATCTTGAGCTAGGAGACTTTCCCTCTGTTTACATTAGGTAGACAACAGCCTTTTGCCACGTTAACAGAAATGCTACTTATCTTGGAAACAGGCTGACCATCTGAGCACTGCATCATCTGATTACTTTTAGATGTTCAGCAGCTGAAGTATCCTATTGTGGATCATTCCCTTGCAGAACAAATGTTGCTGTCTGAGACTGTTCCAAACATTTGTTTGGCACACAAGCATTCCCTCTCCTTTTGAAGCAGTATTAAAAGCACTGTCAGCTCATTAATGGATTTTTTTAACTTTTCTTTTGGCAGAAAGGAAACTATCACTGAAGGAAATATCTTGTAAACATTGAAACAACCACAACAGCATTCCATGCGTACACGCTGAAAAACAAAAACAAAATAAAAGCAGCCTTTTGCAATGAAACGTGTCTTTCCTGAATCAGCAAAGACTCCCATGACCTTGCAGCCACTCTTTGGAATAGCCACCGAGAGCTGCATGAATCAAATAACAAAATAAAAGCACCATAGTGCAAAGGACAAATCTTCCAGGGTTAGAGGAGAGTCAGTGCTCTGAAAACACCAAGCACTGAAATCTTACCCGTAGATTGACTTGTGTACAAATGTCACCATGCCTACGTCAAAGGCCAGATTTCCCAGAGGACTCATCTTCCCTTAGAGAAATTCAGTGCAGCTCAGAGTTTTAAAGGACCCAGCAAGCCAGATTTTCAGAAGACCTTGTTCCAGAGTGTTAGCATTGATATTTAAATGAGACTTGGGTACCAAAAAAGTTTATACATAAAGAAGTCCTCCTCATAGATAGCATGGTGAGCATTCTATGTGCAAATGTAGGAATGTGCTTGGTCCCCTTGCTCCCCTTCCTCCTCTTCTTTCCCCATTTTTTTTTATTTTGACAAACTAAAGACATTTTAATTCAGCCTAATACACGTTAATTGTGAAGGGGAATAGGTTTTATCTGAACTCTGTAGCCTCTGTATAGGCACTCTGTAAATAATTCCATATCGTTCCTTCCATTACTGGTTGTCTCTGTCAATCTAAGTTTTTTTCAGAAAGTGACTGATTTGGACTTATTTTAAATGACTTTTTTTTTTTTTTTAAAAAAAGGCTTTTCTCAATCACGGTNAAAGGCATTTCTCAATCACGGTCCACTTTAAAGTGCCTGTTCTTCACAAGACAAGGCAGAGGCAGTGAAAGTTGATATTGGTGCTGCCTTCAAAAGATCAGTAGGACTTTCTTCATTGTATCTATGTCCTTTGGGTATAGCTAAAAACCAAATTACTCTATTTAGATGAATGTACAAGAATAGGGGGAACAGGATACGTTTATCAAACTTAATCTCTGGGTTTCGAAAAATAATTTGTTAAAATTAGCATTTGCTAATTCCAGAAAACTCACAATCATTTTTTAGATCCATGCAACATCAGATATTTGACTGCAAAAGCATGCAATTTGAACAAAATATACTTTCTGTTCTTTTGATTCACGTCTAGAGTTGGTTTATTTACTTCCAGGCTTGTAAGAAATGCTAGATAAAAATTCTTTTAACTAGAAGTTTAAAATGTGACAACAATAGAGATTAGGTATGCAGGTAGACAGACAGATGGATATGTAGATACAGAGAGGTGCTGGGACTTAGAATGAAATTCCCTAAAATGCCCTAGGCTCAGGTCCTCTCAGTCTCACAGATGTGTGATATGGACTTTGTCATCAGTCAAGAAAAAAACTGGATCTGGAACTGCCATCTAATGTATGGGACAGTTTCTCCTGACATGCAAGGTTTATGTAAGATAACCATCTGTCTCACTCATGCTTACATCAGTTTGGGCAAAATAACTGTGGTCCTCTTCCTCTCTCATAGCTGTCAAAATCCACCGAGCAGTCAATGATTCAGAAACCTTGAGAAATTACATAGAGCAGATAAAATTCTATGCATCTTACTTACCAAAAACCACAGGAAAGCCACAGCTTGTTCCGGTATCTTTACAAGAGGGCCTGCAACAACAAACAAGCTTGCAATGTATTTGCAAAAATTGAAATCACTGAAAGGAGCAGGCATGAAAAGGAAAACAAGAATTAGATCATGATGGCATAGTATTTTAAAAACTTTGCCTTAAAACATTACCTGTAGTGAGGTAGTGAGGTCATGAGGGAGGATTGCACAGAATATCTATAAAAAAGCCTAGATGATAATTTCTGGTTTCACATGCCTATTTTCTGAAGCTTAGCTCCTCTTTTTGGACTATACTTCCTTTTGACTTCAATATTGTATAAGGATATTCATTAACTACTGGTGTAATTAATCCACAAACAGGAAAAAGGGAATATGTCTTCTCCCTTGTATATTTAATATACCCATTTAGCCACTCAGTTGCCCAAATCTTGCATATGTGCTTGAAGGCACTGTTAAAGTTTACATTGGGAATTGGGCAGGCAATATACACCCCGATACATGCATAAAATATTTTTTTGAGAAAACATGGCATCCCTGATGTAGGTGAATTATTAATGAGCTTGGCTCTGAATTAGTGTGCTTCCAATGCAGAAGAACAGTGGTACCGTTTAGAATATCCTAGAGCACTCATATAACTAGTCCCATTTCCAGCAGAACAGAGAAATCATCCATCACAGCCAGGTTACTTCCCAAACCTTAACATGACAAGGAAAAGATTGTGTTTAGTGAAGCCTTTCAACTAAGGGAAGGGATAAAATTCCATGACATTACAAAAGTCTTACAAGGTTGAGTCTCACCGCAGACTTCAACATGAGCCTGGAGAACTGATGACCCCTCTGTTCTTGCTACATTCCCAAAATCTCTGCTGTCCCACAGCGTGATACCTGCCAATCTCAGCAGGTTTCACTCTCCTAGTTCTGAATGAAGCCGTTTAGGATGTAAATTTGTTCATGTTTGCTGACTTTCCCAGTATTGCTGCATCTCTCTGATCCAACGCACCTATGAATTTATATCATATCCACTGATGTATTCATCCAAGTACTTTCCAGTTGTAGTGGAAAAGAGTTCATTTCCACAGAAAACTAGCTCTAGAAGGAGATTTTCCAGGATTTTACTGGAGAAGGAAACCTAGAATGCATTTTCCTGTAATCTAGAAAGTGAATTTCAAAGAACTAACACTAGCCAATCTAGTGAATGCTACAACCACTGACTCATCCCTCCTTCCTTCAAAATTACTTCCTAACACATCATTATCAGTACAGGTTATGTCCAGTTATAGAGCCTACATTTTTTCCATTTGAAATACTGTAAGAAATTACCATCTCATTACTCTGGAAAATATGGGGGAAGGGTGTGGGGTGCTTTCCTTTCCTTTCCTTTCCTTTCCTTTCCTTTCCTTTCCTTTCCTTTCCTTTCCTTTCCTTTCCTTTCCTTCCCTTTCCTTTCCTTTCTCAGCTTACTTGATCTAACAGGGAGTTCAAACAATTCTTCACATTATATTTAAGTGCACATATTGTGAAACGCTGTATAAACAAAGAGACAGTCCGGGATTACTTCTATTGACCCCAGTTAACCTGCAATNCCCTTCCCTTTCCTTCTTTTTCCTCCTCCATTTCCTCTTCCTCCTTGCCAAATACAATGAATCATCCCCATCCCTTTCTTTATCAAGCTTCCCTCTGTCACTGTCCTGAAAAGACAGTGGGAGAACTGCAGCAGAAGCAATGCTGTAGTCAGTAGCATCCTCACACTGGCAACTTGGAGGAACTGCTGACATCCTCCAGATTGACAGCTGCCTACACAGGGCATTTCTACACAACATGCTCATTAACCAGGTGCTGTCAGGAGCAAGAAGCTAAGAGAAAGAAAGGTATAAATCATGTTTACAAACCACATGTGCGATGTCTTTCAGTCCATTTGTGGTCTTTCAGTAGCTTTATTTAGTATTCTGTACATCTGCTGGGGGTTTGGGATTTTTTTCTTTCCATAGTGTTTCCTATCATATCAGCTACAGAATTGCCTACATGGAGGTATCCATAAATTATACGGCAGCCTAGGAGTTTCTAGCGTGTGAACAAAAGGCACAAATGCAAATGCAAGATGTTTAATTCACTGTTTATGTGTGATGTTACCCAGGTGCCAGTGACATCCTTCTGACCAGCGCAGAGGCACAAGGGACCAACCCAACATACATTTTTAATGTGATCAGCTGTGACAGCACATACACAGAGCAGACCTTGCGGCCTTAAAGCCATCCTTTTGGAACACTTCTAGGGGCCCAGAAGAAATGGTTTAATTAATCTTCCTTTTTTTCAGGATTGTGGCTTTTTTTTTTTTTTTAATATAAATTATGTACACTGAAAACCTGCCAATTATAGCAAATTAAGGGACTTGGCAAGTGCATCCCTTGGAGACAGATGGTAAATAACATTCAGATTCTGAGTTGAAATAGGGCTAGCGATTAACTGGTACAGGATTGAAAAGCAGTCCAAATAAATGAAATAAAAGGGTTTGATATGAATGCGAGTACTGTAGGTTGCTTTTTTTGTGTGTGTGATAATGATGGCACCAAAAATATTGATGATTCATAATTAATATGCTGCACCCTCTGAGTGGCAGCAGGATTCTAGATCTTTAGCACTATTTTAAAACCAGTGCCAGTTGTTTATTTTGCTTTCACGAGACTGCAAACAACTGTCATTCCATCCTCTCTGGAGGATCTGCCAGTTAAAAAGACAAGAGTGCAGCTTCAAAACTAAGAGGAAGGGCCCCTATGAGTAGGAGAGGACCACAGGCAAAATTCAGAGGAAACGGGGCCTCCTGAGATGCAGACTGATATAATGCAAGAACAGAAGCACCTGAGGAGAGGGCATTTGTTTCCAACTTGAGCTGCAAATGAAACAGGAGTGATGACCTCAACCTCATTCCCTGCTGACCATCTCTCCATTTCAAAAATCCACTGTGCCTACTGTTCAGAATAAACCTGCAGTCCCTGGCACCGCAGAGATGGGGCTGATCAGAAATGCACCAGCAGAGCTGCAAGAGGGTAGGAAGATCTCGCAGCACCCGTGTGTGCTCTCTCTGGGAACAAAATTGTTGCTAACCTGACAGTCTCAGCAGCGCTAAAATACACCAAATCTAATTTGGCTTAAAAATGCAAAAGCACAGAGAGATCTTTTTAAGAATCCAGCCAGAGATAAAGAAGATGACAAAGTCAAGAGTGTGTTAGTCATTTAATTCGTACTCTGGTTAGGATACTAAATTCAGGAAATGACTCAATCATGCACACAATTACAGCTATTTTCAGACTATAAATGATGCAGTACACCAATACTGATGCAAAAACATACCACAATTAGTTCCTGCAAATGCTCTTGCAAGAAGGCATCATTTCCAAGGGAGCCTTCAACCTAATTATGGCAACAGAGTATGCCTCAGGGCACACCTCTCTATATGATTTCATTATTCTTGTAGGGTGACCTGACAATGATGTCACCAGAGTGCTACTTCACCTTGCACGCTCCCAAGCACATGATGTGAAGGTTAACTGCTTTGATACAAGTTTAAAGGGTCCGTTTTGCTTTCCATGTTAGAAGCACACAGAGCAGGCCAGGTACCAGTCTTTTAAAAGTAACAGTTGTACCTAGGAAAAATTAATGAGGAGTAATGTTTACATGTGACCAAGAAACTGAAGACAGGCAGCATCTGATGGAATCTCTTCTAAGAATTTGATTGTTCATTCAAGAAGATTTGAGATGTCAGTTTGTGAGTTTTTTCACAAAGCAGAGGCCAGAGCTTTGAAGAAAACATACAAACAGGAAAACCACAAGAAAAATCTTTATTCCACTTCTTCAGATTTATGAAAAATCAAGATCTGGAAAGAATTCAGAGTAAAGTTTAAGATTAAAATCTGGGTTCCAAGGAAGTGACAGAGGTCCTGATGGATGCATTAGGACAAGGATGGCAGGAAGAATCCTCACCTTTACCTCAGCTGCCATGCTGAAATTATGTGTAACTGACTGGTAATACAAGGAATCACTCACTCTCCATAAGTGCCTCCAATACTCAAATGCAGTAAGCTAGAGCAATAGGAGCCAGATCTTCCAATGAGAGACCCCAGTTTTCCCTTGAGAATGATTTCACTCATAGCCTTGAATACTTTCTCCTTCTCAGTTTTAAATCCAGGCTACAGTATGTCAGTGATATAAGATTTTCCTTATGCTGGAAAATAAATTGTAGCTCAGGAAGATTATATCATTATATAGCAATAGCAGACCAACAGATTTTTTTTTTCATGCATTTACAAAAATTCTGAAAGTTTATATTCAATTGTTTAGACTTACCTCTACTTTAAAAGTTCTGCATTTCAAAAGTCTGATTAGAAGTGTACACTCATGGTCTTTTCAATTACAGAAGTTATCTTGCTAGCCAAGACTACTTCACAGAAACTAGAAAACACTAACACAACTACAAATTACAACACTTGAGTAAGATTTGTGAGTATTACAATGAAATTTCAAGAAAAACATGGAAAACCTCGTTTCTCTGATACCTCTCAATTACATTAAAAACGTGGTAACTGTAAATTTCTGTTTCTGACATACCATTATATCAACACATCATATATGCTCAGCCTGTTTTTACTTAGTCCTTTCCACATCTAATAAAAGGAAAGGCTTAAACGTTTGTGCAGTGTGAAGAAGTCCTTCCTGCAGAAATTCCCAGTCTCCAACATGCAACATCATTCCCTTTCAGATTCACTGTTTTAACACATTTGATCAACGGATGTTTAAGGGTAAAATAGCATCTGCAATGAGTTCATGGAGACCACTGAAATAAGGAAAGCTAATCTGAACAATAATAATATTACTAACGTTTCTACAGAGCAACATTAAGATAATTCTAAACATTGTATAGTCTTTCCTTTATACACAAGTTAAGACCTTTGAGAAATCTCATTAACTGAGTTTTTTTGGTCGGTTGGTTGGGATCTTTCGCGTGTTAAAGAAAAACATTTTATGAGATCAAGAGAACAACACATGGGACCATTAAAGGCAGGGCAGAGGGAGAGGGTGTTCTTATGAGGAAAAGAACATGATCGTATTTGCTGGTTAAAGGCCAGAACAGAAATTCTGGAATCAAAATAACAGCTTTGTTTATGCCAGTGTTTATATGTATATATATTTGTCTATTTCATCAAGAACTGGACAAACACTGTGAAGCAAGAGGTCACAAGATTTTTTTTTTTAATTTTTAACAGTTGTTTGTTTTAACTATGGTCATGCACCTTTTCCATTATTTTATAGGAATGTGTTGGTTTTTAGGGTTTTGAGGTTTGGTTTTTTTGCAAGACTGCCTGGAGAATGGCTGCTCTCCATGAAAGTGCCAGTGCTTTCACAGGAACAAAAGGCTAAAAGGTATGGCTTTTTTAAGCTAAAAGGTATGTCTTATTCAATAAAGAGCTGAAGGGATATTGCACGACTTAAGCAATCAGTCACAAATTAGAGATAACAAATAGGGAAAAACACATTTATATTAATGGCAAACATTTTTTATTAAAACTTGCATTATTTGACATCTGATGATGGCTAAGGACATTTTCTGAATTCCAGGAAGGAAAAAACTCAGGAACTTAATCTTTTCAAGACATTCTTGGTCCAATCCTAATTAATATTTAAAGACATATAAACTGGAAAAGATAATGTGGCTATACTTACATCTTATGAGCTTTTTAGCTTGATTATTTGATTCATGACTGTACCACCCCCATAGGAGTGTTTCACAGGACTTGCTTTTCTCCTTGCTCACCACATAAAGATGGTCACTACCCCAAATAACTGGTAGTTCAACAGGAAGATAAGGGAAAACAGCTGGCTTCAAAAAGCAGATGGGTGGATCACATGGTAATAGTGAGAGCATAATTAACACAAGCATCATCAGTCACAGCACACCAGCTGCCAGCAAACCTGCACGCACCGCTTTTGTGTTGTTTTGGCTTCTTCAGAAGAAAAAGACCTCTTTAAACAAAGTTGAGATTCCCAAGATGGCTTTTTCTGCTTAACTCGGGACCCTTGCCGCGTACCTCTCCAGCTGTGTGAACCCTGGCCCTGCCACAGCATTATGTAAACTATTGATGAGCTCTCCGAAAAGATACAAATCTCAGCCAGGTCTGATGATTCCCCTGAGCTGTGAGAATTAGATTAAAGCAGGAAGCCAAACACTAGCAAAGGGGAAAAAATATGAGACTCTGATTCCTTTGAGAGAATAATGGAAGGAACTGTATCACAGCAGTGCAGAAAACAATTTCACAAGGCGTAAATGAATGCAGAAAAGAAATCCTATAGCACTCCTTTTGTGCTTGGATGTATGTGTTGCCTCTTGACCTGAATTTTAATTCGTTCCCTTAAAAATAATTTAAGAGTTTCATTAAGGATCTAGATGGCCCTTCTATGAACATTGTCATCTAGGTGTCAGAGACTTGTGAGTGCTTCTCAGAGTCCAAGCTCACCAGTCATATCTTGATCCCTGATGAAATGAGACCTAATTATACTGTATTCTGTTTCTCCGCTGTATCACTGCTAGCCTTGAGAAAGAAACCTGAGTATGGTGGCCTTGAGAATGAAACCTGAGTCCTGGCCACACACCTTGATAATGAAACCAACAGGACCCAACAGGACACATTGCAGCACACACTTACTACACAATTCCCCCATATCCATAAGATTCCCTGTGACATATGTGGCTGGACTTCTACCAGCAAGAACAAATGATAACAACCTATTTTGATGCAATGTGTAAGCACATTGGTTTCTTACTATTGTGTTATTTCCCCTCTTCCCTCTCTGTCTTAAACAGCTGCATGCATGCACTTACGTTGTATGATCTACTGCAGACAGATCAAAAAGTACTATAGTAGTACCAAGCCAATACTCATGGAGCATGATATAGTATGTTTGGATTGATTCTACTCCACTGAAGACCTCACCATTGCCATTGATGACAATAATAAACTAATTCAAAGCTTCTGAGATCTTTAAAAAAAATGTTTTCTTCTGCTCTCTATTTTCACACATTTATTTCTTATCTTCCTGATTTAGCAGAGGGCTTTAAAGAGATGTGTCAAAACATCATAAGATAGGCTATTTTGGTATCAGTCAAAGAGGAAATGAAAACTTTCAGTTGCTTGGCTTAACATACTATAATTAACGCTCGCATGTTTGTGAAGTTCACTTCTCGCTTATCTAACAAACAGAACAACTGTGAAATAAATACTACTGAAACTAAAAAAACTCTTCATTAAGAGTTTTTCCATAACTTGCTTCCCTACTGAAAACTGACTGGCTAAAGCCAAAGTTGCTCTCAGAAATAGGTCAGGTTTTCTAAATTTTTTACATGGGAAAACTGCTGAAAGTATTCTGAAGATGTCAACATTTTTTTTCAATATCCATAAAAAGAAAATAACTCTTCTGTTACAGTCTGCTTCTTACTTTGGAATGCTTGATATTTATTTGTTAAAGTGATCAAAAATTAAACACTTCATGATCAGCTAAATGACATGGTTCAAGTTTTTTAATGTTTTACTAGAACATGACAATTGTTTCCTTCTTAGCCGTAGATGTAATTTTCCAATACCAATACAAGGCTGTTGATAGCCATTGCTAAAAGGTATCTTCAGTAAAGAAAAAGAAATAGATGATGAATTTGAAACCCATTGAGCAAGGATGTATTCCAAAACAAAAAGAAGTTTTCACTCACTGGATTAATTTTCACTAGGAATTGACCTCTCCTATTCACCTCATTTATGTTATAAATGGCTTAAACCATAAGATTTTGAGAACAAACCAAAATTACACTTGAAAAAGTTTAAAATGAGGTGCCCAACATTTCTGAAAAGGAGGTTTTCGATAGCCAATGTACAAGGAACAGAATGATTTCTAAATTACTGCCCAAAAGCATGTGACACTATGTTCTTGATTAATACGCTCTTGTACTCTTAGAGGGGATATTCTGACTGAAGATGTTGATACAGTTAATCAGTAATTAGTCACTAATCCATGCTTTTATGATTCAACGCTTGAATGAATCAACACTTAGGCAAGAACTATTACTCATTTTTTTTCTAATAGATGAAGGGAAATATAAAGAATTAAGTGATCCTGGTCACACACAGAGTCAGCAATAAAAGCAGTCTGTCTTGAACAAGCAGTGGGTTAAATATGCCAAGCAGTTTTACACTCCAGCAAAAGAAATCAATCATAACTGCTCAGAAGCTTTGAAAACATATATCCAGTCTTAGATTAAACAAAACACTAGTTCTCTGCCTGTACTTTAAATCAGGTTTTGTTCACTATTTCCCTCTACTAAAGAATTTCAGGGAAGGTACAAACAATCAGCCACAAGGAACAATTTTTTATTGAAGGAAAACCAATCGAATTTTCCTTTTGGGGTAACTTCCTACTTCCCCTTCCCACATCCAGGCAATTGCAAACACAGCAGAAATATTTTTGGCTTTACAGTAAATAGGTATTTGTTTTTTCAAGCATGTTCATTTACAAGTGTCCAATTTCATCTTCCAGTATTACACAGACACCTTTGGGTGATAGTCTCTATTGTCCCTTTTGTAGATTAAATTCAGTCTGCATACTTTCAAGTCCACTTGCTTTCAAAAATTTTTGGTTTGCTTTAGCCTTGAGCTGTCTGAAAGACTACTTCTTGCTGTAAATTATATAGCATCTTTTCTGAAATACCTCTATCTGCCACAGGTAAAAGATCTTCCTGTGTACAAGAACCATCAGGCTATGTAAGACACAGCATTTAATCGTATATTAGCTGCACTATATAGTTTACTGCATCACCTTACGGAGGTGTCATGCTATACAATTTAGGTTGTTACAGGTATCTTAAGTGTATCTGATTACCAACTAAAATACCTCACAGATTTTTGTGTATGTTTGGAAACACATACTCTGTTGCACCATTTGGGAAATATAAAACAGTACTAGAACATTAGTTTTCTTCCATTAATGTAGCTAATACTGTATGGAATTGTGTTTAGAATTAGTTTTTGGGCAAACAACTTAGGCAGCTACCTGAATTTCTGGCTAAGAAGGAAAGACTTAGATCCTAAGTTAAAAAGAATTAAAATCCTTACACTGCTGAGTAAAAGGAAACAGGAATCTGCAATACAGCCTTTTCAGGCATGCCATCTTAATTTTAATGCTTATTGTACTTACAACTCATATGTCACTGGCAAGCAAAGAAATGTTTCTTCATTGCAACATATGCATATTACACATCTGCTGAAATATTGTATAAAAAGGCTTGCATTAAGTTCACCTGAAGTATTTCACCTTTATTCAGGTTGATCATATGAGGAATACTGGTTATATAGTAGCATTATATAGTAGCTTGTCAACAGTGTGTAATTTCAAAGGATTGGGTGCAAATCCTTCAAGAGGGAATAACTATGTTCTTTCCTGTTTTGCTTTGTTTTAAATTCTCCATATGTTATGAAGCACAGTCTATTGTAACAACCACAAATTACTTCTCCGCAACATTATTCATACAACATAATGATAAACTCTATTTCTGATATGGCAGTGCAAACAAAGATATTTATCAAAGTATGAAAACTTCAACCTCCTTTTCACCACAGGCAGACTTTAAAAGAGCACTCCTAAGGCTTTTTAGATATTGCAAAGTTAAAAGAAAAGATTCTAGATGCTGATGCGCAGTACTGCCCCAAAACGTGCCCTGATACTCCAGGGGCATATTTGGCTGTTGTTTCAATGATGGTATTAAATAATAGCAAAGGAAACATCATTCTAGTCCTGACTGGGATTTATAACCACCAAACAATCCTCAGGGCTGCATGAACTTTCATTTTAGCAATGTTTTCAGTAGCACATTCTGAAAATAGGAACAGGATATTCTAAGGGGTGAGGTTAATTTTTCTTTTCTTCATCTTTGCAGCAAGCTAACAGGAAGACTATTGCTTCGGTTGATGCTTTGACTTAGTCCAAGGCATTTCCTTATTGTCTTTCACTCCGTTTCCCCACATTAACATTCAGTATGCCACCAGCCTATTAATAGATTGTATAAGCATGCACTGCAGACATATTCACCAGCACAGTTGCACATATGGCTGTCACTCCATGTTCTGCACTGAAGGATGGATCCTTGCGGAAAACATTCCTGCCCTCAGACTTCCACTAGCCAATTTGACATCTTCCCCAGATCAGAGACCCTTGCTGGCACCTCCAGGGGCATGCTTGGGCCCATGCGCATGCTGGCTCCATGAATATTTAACAGAGAAATTGAGAAGAGACTTACTAGTGATCCATCTGTTAAGCTGCTGGAGCTATACCAGGGACCCATGAATTGGCTGCAGACTTTTTCCATAATAATGCCAAGGTTCAACAGAGAATTTAAGGCATTCACTTGATCCACTGCCCAAAGCTGACTACTGGCAAGGAGGGTGGCCACAGTGCATAGCTGGTGACAGCAGATTTACCACTGAAGAAAGCCAAAGCTATCTCTGAAATAATCAGCTGAGACTAATAATAAATAGTAACCTTACCCTAACATTAGGATGTTTCTGCCCTATTTAAAGAACCTAAGGTATGCTTCTTCCCACCTGAGTTTAGCAAACCCTGGTATTATGCTAGCATGCCAAATAATACCCCTTGGACTTTTTGGCTTCCAGAAACTCACTTCCCTACCCAACACTGCGTAATAATAACTGTATTTTGGGAAGAAAGAATGAGATAAGATCAGTCCATTATGTCATCTCCTGCCATCTAATGAAATAACTTTGTTTCTTGGGAACAGCTTCAAGATTTCTAATAAATCATTGATGGCTCATAAAACAGTCACGTCAGTGTCCTGCAGGGTATATCACTCTTGTGTTAACATGGAATCTGTGGGACAGCAGATAAGTTTTTTCTCTCCCTTTCATGAATTTCAGATTTTGGTTTTGTCCTTTAAAATTGAAATTATATTGTGCTTTAAAAGCCAAGTAAGCCACATTCTTACTTTTCAAAGAAGTTCAACTATTTCAAAAGAAAGGTTAGAAGAGAACAGTTGGTCATTTTTCTCAGCATGACACAACAGTTTTGATTTTAGGTTGGATCTGCCTTCATTTTCCTTTTTCTCTTTGCCTCCTCCTCCCAACTCACCATCTCCGTGGGAATCATTCAAGGCTGGAAAAAACCTCTAAAGGTTTGCTCCTTTAGAAATTTTTTAGCTTGCTTAAAATAAAATTCTTAACAAATGAAGCTAGTTGACACCATATGAACTGAATGTCAGTAAATACAAGGAGAAGCTGTGTTCAAAATAATGGCCTCTAGCCATTCTTAAACTCTACAAGACCAAAATATAAACCTGTCTACCAGGTTACAGTGCTGGAAAAAGACTTCTATTTTTCCACATTGACTGCAATTGGCAGCATCAGAAAAGCGAACTCAGTTGTTAAAACCGTGTCTAAACACAGTAAAATGCCCAACTGCTGTAAAGCCCTTAAGTACCATTAAAAAGACAGAGTAGTTAGTAAAACTAAGAATGTGGTTTGATGGCACCATAAATCTGTCTTGAGGTCTCCAACTTAATGGTGTAGCAATGTGAAACACAGCCCTGCTCTGGCTGAAACTCACAATCTTGAATAAATTTTACCCAAGATTTTTCTGACAGTCTGCTTCCATACAGGCATGTTTGTTCATTAACATCTGGTCTGTGCGGAGGGTTTCTCTGGACTTCTCCATTAGGTCCAGTCCTGTCATTCCTGCTCTGTATCTTCAGAGGACTCTGGGTTTCACTTTCTCTAAACATGATCTCAGAGCTTCCATTTTGGCTGTGTTTCCATTTTTGTTTCTTACTGTGGTTGAACATTTCCTCATCAGGGACTCCTGTATCAGTTCTAAGTAATTAGACCTTTAGCAACCAGCACCTAGCACAAACAATGCTTGAGTTTGCCCATTTGATGGATTTGCTTTTCTCTGTTTAGTGGCTTTGATTTTCCTGAAGTTCTGTCTTTTGGGATCCAAACAGAAACTGTTGGCCCTACCAGAACTCTGGCTGTGCATATGAGGAAATGGTCGGCTATTCCCTTTTGCACAGATGCTTCAGTGTAAAATCCAAAGTGACCTGGAACAAGACAGGCCAAGACTAGGCTCCACAAGAGATTACAAAACCAAAGAATAGATAATCTGGTTCTGGAAGATTAACATACCTTCCTACTAAAGAGCACCTGAGGATGCCCTTTAACAACAGTTCACTTCACCCAAAGAAGAAAGACATCCCAAAAACCACAACAGGACCATCCAAAGAATGGGGTTTTGTCACTACCTTCTACCAGAATCAAATTATCAGCTTGTTACAGGCTAGAAAACAAAGCCTTCTTTCTGGTCATTTGGAGGGGAAGCTTTAATATCATTTTCTGGGAAAGCAGTTAGGCCCTGAATGTTTAGCCAAAAGGCTGACTATTCCATGCTGACATTCACCCACCTGCACCAGTCCTATTCTACTTGCCTAAGCCTACTTAGCTCACATCACGGGTGTTCAACAAAAGGATCCTACACTTTGGGTCTGGGAGCTACCTTAACCAAAGACATATTCACTCTATACACGGTCTCCACACTTGATTAGGCTGGAACCAAAAGACAGTAATAGTTTTTTAGAAATCTCTGAGGACATCTACATGTGTACAAAAAATCTCAGTGACAGTTCATTATAGTCAGGAATGCATTTGGTGAAGCAAGACCAGCCTGTAGTCACATTTCCCCTCCTGAATAATTACCAATCATATGTTACATTTCAGAAATGTGGTATAAGACTGAACTGTAGTTCAAAACACTGATAAAGCATCCACCAGATGGTCCTCAATATATAGTCTCTTTCTTGATCCTGTGTGGGTTGCTTTTCCTGACCAAGAATTCAGCATTCGACTCAGTCATCACACACGGTAGCAGTATCATGCTGTATTTGGCTAGTCTTCTATTGATCGTGAAGAAAAGAAGTTTTATCATCCATCTCATCATGGCCATTTCACAAACACTAGCACAGACCATGGCAGAGAGTATCATCAACACTTTCAAATATTCACTCCAGCGAAAAAAAAATTTCACCAGCGAAAAAATTCGTTGGTAATTTCACTTACCAGCTTCAGCTGGTTTGATACTTTTTTCTCACTTAAGCTGGATTTGGCATGGTAGAGGTAATCCATGCCAGGGCAAGTGCCTAAGATGCACAAGTTAGATGCTGGAAGAATTAATCTCTCCTTCATTGGCTTCAGGATACGAGATAATATGCCTCAGTTTTAGGTGGTCACAATAAAAACAAGATGAATACCACCTATTGCACAGGTTTGGGGTGTATTAAAGCCTCTAAACAATACTGAAGGAGCAGAGACAACTAGCAAATTCAAGCAAGAATAAAACCCAGCACATCTCTGCTGGTGCAACTCAGTGCTAATGGAGCTCCAGCCTTTTTTCATTACTGCCTGCCTGACAATTGGCTAGATGGTGTGCTGCTGATCCAAGTGACCCTCCAGATGCAGGTATTGGCACATGTGACTAGCCTAGGAGCTCCAGCTCAGTTCACAGCTGAGCTGCTACACATGAGCTAGCTTTGAGAAAACTCAACCCATGGCCCACAGTGTGCTACCACTGGTCCTTAATTGCTGGGTCCTTCTCAAGACTGTCCAAGACCACCTGGAGTCATTTTGGCATGATGGTTTTGCCCTCATCTCTAACTGTAGTGCATCTACTAGCAATAATTCCAGTCAAGGCCCAGACCTCAGAAATTCCCCAAGGGACTTAGCAGAAAGAGGCCTCTCATCTAACAAGCAAAGTCTGCAAACTGAAACAGATCAATAGCAGTTTTAAGTGACTGCTAGAACCAGCCCACATCTTCACTGGCAATGGGCAACATGGACAATAAGCTAAATGTGCCTCCAGAAACCAGGCATTATATGCAGCTTACAGTCTTAACTACGTCAGTTACATGTGTGTTGATTGTTCTGCAGCAATAATCAGGCCAGACCATGCTGCTTGACGTCTTCTGGACAGTCTAGTTTGCCAGTGTGCTACATACATGGTTAGACAGGGATATCTAATGCCTACACTTCTAGGATGAGGCTTGGGAGATGAACCAATCCTCAAAGATCTTCCCGATCTGAGGCACTATGTTCTGTCAGCAACACACAGAGCCTGAGGTTCCCAGATCAGCTGGTAGTCCTTCCAACCACTTCCAGGACAGTGTCCTTAATAAACAAAGCAGTAGCCACAGAAATTTTGTCTTCAGAGAAAAGACAAATCTATGGGACTTACCCAGACTATGAGAAAATGTTAGATTACTACAGACAGGCCTCAGCATTTCAGAAGGAGGTCTTAGGAGACTATTGCTATTACTACCATCACTCACTTTCTTTGCAGGCTAAGATGGAAAAGAAAACCACAGTAAATCTGATATTGCCTGATGGACAAAAATCTGCAATGAGGTTTGTCACAATACCCTTTTGGGTAAAGCTAATTACCAGGCAGGCTCTGCAGAGCCCTTACAAGGTTCTCCATCTGAGGACCCAATTAGGCAAGCAGGATTTGTAAGCTACATAAGACATTTAATGGTGGGAGGCATCTGAAGTCAAGGCTGGAGTTAATATTGACAGTACAGAGCTATTCAGGTCACCACTATGTAAGGTTCTATAGCTTTGATACCATGACAAAAGTCAGTCCTTGTAACATTGAATTAGAGGACAATTAGGGAAGAGATATGTTTATGTTCTCAGTTAAAAAGGAAGCATTTATGCATCCACATACAAAATGTTTAACATTTCTGCTGAAAATTAAAACAAGCAGCATAGTTTTGACCTGTACTGTAGAGTGGTGTGGTGGAATCTGATTGCTGTAATCTAAATATACCCTGCAAGCAGCCATTCCCATGGGAGGGCTGCATGCAACAGCAGCAAAAATAAACATATGATGCACAAGACATAACTTTTTGCTTCTTTAAAAATACGTTGCTTCTTTCATAATGAAACTTGAAGTCTATGTGTCCCTAATTCTCTCTTTTAATATTTTCAGTCCCTTCCATTTCCCCAAAACAACATATTTCACGTGCTGCTCTCCTCATTTCTGCTGCTGCACACAAAGCCTTATGCAACTTCTCTGGCCCAGTGCTATGATGTACTCACTAATCAGCTACTCGGGACACATACATTGTCTGGCCACTTAGATGCCCCTCTCAGGATGGATAATGGATTGAATTCTAGCAGGATTTCACCCCAGTAGAACATTCATTATGGTTTCTACCTAGTCATTGCATGCCATATATCCTGGTTGATTTTTTTTCATCCTTCTGTTACCAACATTTGCTAAGTTGATGAATGGGTTTCACACCTACTGGGCATGAAAGGTGTGGGATGTTGGGAGAAAGCTAAAGGGAAAGTGACAGACAGTACAGACAACATGATTTGATAAGCTAATTTCCTCAGGAAACTGGGCTAAATATGTAAGTCAGTACAAGATCATGTTTCTTCTTCCCAATGATGATCCTTTTCTAAGGATGTAGACACTTAAAGCAGATGTCTTTATTACATTTTAAGAACATTCTTCAGAAGTTAATGTGGGTGTACACCTATACTGCCAAAAGAAACAGGACCACTCACTGAGTCTAAGCAGCTTTGTTTGACTGCATCTGCGCTGCACAGCAACTGGCCCTGCATCTTTTTTGATTTGGATATATACTAACTTCTGCTAACTTCAGATTCCACCAGAAATGGCTAGTGTCAGTCTGTCTGAGGAGTCAGCTGTGACCCTGTAGACAAGGAATTTGTATCTCACTAAAATTAGGATTCCTAGTGGACAGGTCAAAGTGTCTTCTGCATGTGCTCTATAAGACAGAGAGACACAGTGATGACAAATGTCTCAATCCAGTGATGGAAAACTCTAAAAAGCAAGGACTTTCTCTTTTTTTTTTTGCACAGCATACAGGAATAAGGAACTCACAAAGGTCCTTTGGGAAGACTTTCACCACCACCCCATTACCACCTCGCCACACATAAAGATACACAGAGAACACCTTCCCTCAAAATTCAGCCTGCTGAAGTTACAGGGGATATTTCAGAGTTCTCTATCAGAAGCAGCCCCTAAGGAAAATACCTCTGTTCTGTAAGACTGAACTGCTTTCATTTCCTGTCAGGCTTCCTTTGAACAGCTGGCGTCATCCAGAATACCCTTTGCCTGCCCCATCCAAGAAGGGCAAAAAAGCTGGTGAACAGTCTAGAGCACAAGTCCTGTAAGGACCAGCTGAGAGAACTGGGGTTGTCTAGCTTGGAGAAAAGGAGGCTGAGGGGAGACCTTATCACTCTCTACAGCTACCTAAAAGGAGGTTGTAGAAACGTGGTTGTCAATCTCTTCTCCCAAGTAACACATGATAGGACAAGAGGAAATGGCCTCAAGTTGTGTCAGAGCAGGTTTAGATTGGATATTAGGAAAAACTTCTTTACCAAAAGAGCTGTCAATCATTGAACAGGCTGCCGGGGGAAGCAGTTGAGTCACCATCCCTGGAGGTATTTAAAAGATGTGTGGGTATAGTCCTGAGGGACACAGCTGAATGTTGGACTTGGCAGTGCTAGGTTAATGGTTGGACTTGATCTTAAAGGTTTTTCCAAATCTCAAACATGTGATCTTATCACAGTACCATAATATATATGTTACCTCAAATTTACCGTAGAGTTAAATTTTTCCACCAGTATCTTCAATGGTTCTTGAAGTCATAAATAAACTTTTGCTTGAAACTGTGGTGTTTTTAGATGGAACTGCTGCAATTAAAGATAAAAAGTTCTGATACATGCACTTGTTGATTATTTCCTCTTCCAAAATTTTATGATGGATCATCAAAGTGATGACAAGGAAAATATTCCTCTTGCTGGACTGGAGCACGGGGAGTGGTCAGGGCTGGGGGCATAGGGAGAAAGACAGGACTGTAAGGAATGGAGGGAGTTTTGTAAGGCAAAACTACAAGCCAGACAAAGACAGAATATTGCAGAAATTTATCAACTATGATTCTTTGACAAATGTTTTCTATGTCAAGTAGCGCATTTGATGAACAGCCTAAAAAGCTGATTGAATACCAGAATAACTGATTTGTCAAACATATTATTTGATGAAAGATGACAATTTATTGACTAATTGTTGGCTTTTGTTAATCAGATCTCAAAGTCCTCAGTCAAGAAATACTCCCCTGAGGCCAAATCCTGAAATCTTTAATTTGAACCAGCAGTTGTTTCACACCAGATAGCACAGCTATTCACAGCAGACAGGATGATACTATTCACCTAGTAGGAAATGCACAGGAGATAAATCTATGCACTTGAGATTCTGATGTGAAGAATCCATTTAAATGGCAATTATAAATATACAACTTTTTTTTCTCTCCCAAATACCTCCAACATTTTCTTTATCTGACTGCAGATGGTTTTTACAAAACATAGCTGTTAAACTGCATGGAAGCACCAATCTGAGGAGTCACCATCATCAAACATTTGGTCTTAGAATACAGACTCCACTGGCACACAGAAACAGTTTAGACCAGGAAACAGACACTGGGGATAAGTAGAGTCACCCAGAACTAGAACAGCTGTAGTGATAATTATAATCAAACAATTTATCATTTTATATATGCATTTAATCAACAAAGTCTTCAATTTATCACTGAAATAGACCAGACTTTTAATGTTTCTGGCATTTCTACTGACCTTTCCAGACAAACTCTTATTACTTTTGATCAGCTTTCTATAGTGGTCATGTAGACTTTGCAGCATCAAAGAGAAATATTTCCCCCCTGTTGCTGAACTTCATTTCGCATGGTCATACCTTTCATACCTTTCAAGGTATGAAAGGAGTGCATGCCCATATGAGTGCATGAAGGTGGGAAATGGATGCTGGGAACTGAAATGCCAGTGTATTGTGCCATAAACTTGTAGAGCAGAAGATAGATCGTTATTTCTTTTGGTTTGTCTTTTGCCATTAACCCATCACTCCACTCGCCTCTCCAACTTCATTCCATTTTAACGAATAATGCTAACTTTGAGCAGCCCTAAAGAAAATGTGCTGCATAAAAGCAGTAGGTATCATCATGAGAATATATAACGTTAGAAATTATTCCAATAGCTGCTACTGCCTAATGATCAGAAGAAATCATGCATTGATGTCTAAACCAGAAATACTATACTGTTTTACTGACTTAGCTATATCTAAACAAAATCATATACTCTAAATGTATTTGCATGTAGAGCTGAATTCTTCTTCACCCAAATTACTCCAGAGAGACAAGATTTATACTATTTGATTGCATATGTACACTACAACTTCAGATTACTCACTGCTGTCAGGACTGCATTTCTCCTGTGCATGAATGACTCAGTTTAGCTTTACTGTATACTCTTACTACGGAGTGATATACTGTTGTCAGTGGGGCATGCAAGGAGAACAGGCATCCTATGCAACTTGACATTCACTGGGGATTACACTTGAGTTATTTCTTACGTGTGACTGTCTTTCCTCCCTACCTAAACTTTGTAACTATTGTGGGTGCTCAGCTGAAGAAGCCAGAGTCAGAAGAGAGCTACTGATGCTAATTGCAGTTGGGAAGAGCATTCTACACAAAACAACTACTGCGATAAAAGACAGCATCAGCTAAAAGAAACATCTGATTGAATGGAAATCAGGGAATAAGAGCAAAGGAAAAGAAGTGCCTAGTTGGAGATATTTTGATGATTTGACGCAATCTGGAAGCAGGTCCCCCCAGCTTGAACAGTGTGCCTAAATTGACAAGAATGAATGTAAATTCTACATGGACTATATTGCTAAATGCAGGGCCAAGTGAGTCTGTTTTCCTGAACCCCTGGCTCCATGGTGCCTTCCTCTTGCCACAGGATGGGCCACAGGAGGCAGAAGCTCTGTCATATATAATATGCAAGCAGGGAAGAAAGCAGGGCTGTCGGTCTGTGAGTGTCTCTGAGCTTGTGCACTAATTGATGTCCATACCACCTCAGACAAGCTGATAAGCAGCAGGAAATGCAAGAAATTTCTACCTCTCAATTGTCTTATTAGGTTTCCCACTTGGAAAGGCAGCTAATGCTCACACCTGCACTGTGTGACTGATGCAATGTTTACATTAAGAAACCCTCAAAAACAACAGTGAGATGAAAATAAGTTATAAGCCAGATTCACTGTAAGTGGTAGTAAAATGAATAGCTAAGGAAGACAAATTGTATATAGGTATAGATACAGATATACATTTATTTTTAAATAAATAACAGAAATCACTTTCATGCCCAACTCTGTTCACCTGCACAAAATGTCCAAACAAAAGTACCTCTAATACAGTAAGGGAAACTACCAGAACTTTTCTGATAGCTAAAAGTGTCCAATGCAACCTGAATTCTCTGGGGCTTCTGCCTAAATGTTGTGCTATTCAGAATTTTACTATTTATGTATTTGTGTTATTTTTCATATTTTTTATTGAGCTTGAATGAATCCTTTACCAGAAAAACTATGACATTCTTTGACACCAAAAGCAAAGTAGATGAAAGGAAGAGAAAGAAAATATGAGTACCTGAAAATAAGACCAAGTAAAACGCGTGGATTTTTGGAGTCTGCAATCGTGACCAAAATTTTTACTGGAAATGAAGGCGTGCTATTAATATGATTCTTCATGACACTACAAAAGGAATCTTGTAATAGGACAACCCAGGTAAAGAAGCTAATACACCACTCTTCAGGAAGAAGTACAGCTGCAGTATAGAATCTGTTTATAAGCATCAAAATTCTTCCAGGTTTCAGAATGATTCAAAGAGGAAAAAATGAAAGTAAAATAATCAGTCTACAAAACTGAGGACTTTTGAAACTTTGAAAATTAGCAAACTTAAAAGCTGGCTTTTAATGCTAAATGTAGACTAAAACCTCATGAGAAACTATTGGCATTACCAAAGATTTTCCATTTCAATAAATTCTTGTGTAAAATATTTTAATCATAAAGGAGCAATTAAAAACATTACGTGGGTTGTCTTGTTTACCAATACTTTGGAAACCAAAATATTGAAACTAGTACATCTTACATTAGAATGCTAATTAAAAAATAATATAAGCCTGCGTTGCCAAGAAAATTTTAAACAAAATTTGAACCTTTTTCCATGGGTTCACGGGAACAACTTTGAAATTTTTAAAGATTTTGCTGAATTACTTTGCTGTTCTGGTAATAATACCACACTTATGGGTAAAAGAAAAAAAGTATTAAGAATGAAAGATTCACTGGACTCCATTCTGCTGTAATGAACCATCACACTCTTAAGTATTTTTTGCTGTGTAGCATAGCAGCCTGCAACCTGAGTGCTTTAGAATAAGTACTTGAATACTATGTAAGGAATGTCTTAATGGACACATTTTATTACCTTGTATTGGAGAATTACCACACACTGGGCTGCCTCAGAAAGAACCTGGTCATTGCTCATGAGACCTCTGAGGAGTCAAAAGAACTTTTAGACTCTTAACATGCACACTGTGTGCAGCTTTTCTAGCATTCGGCAAGAAACAGGCCACGATCACCTAAGGTTGGTCATTATTATTGTTTCTGCAGTGATGGTCTGATCATGTCATCTGCTCAATAAAAGACTGGCCGGCAAACGATGATGCCAAACTCCTGCTTCACTGCAATGCCCATTACCTTGGGCCCACAGAAAAATCCCCATCCCCTCCCATGTGCGGAATGAGAATAACACCTAACTTCTCATAATTTAAGGACAGTCTCAGTGCTTGGTTTGCTCCTTTGTATAATCAAGGAGGAAGTAGCTCCTGATCATTTGCCCTTTCACATTAGCAAGCCCTGCCTGGTCTGTCTGCCTTTTGAAAGTTTGTACTCACTGATCCTGGACCAGCCCTCCACAGAACATGGTTTTCAGAGCACTGTGTGCTTTGGGTGACATTTTCAGATTCACAAGAGGAGCTTTTGTGTTGGGCTGTGTACATATCTTGAGGTCAACGCCAAACACAGCAAAGCAGTGTGCTCTGCCTCCCTGAATAGATAAGCTCCAAGCCCTGTTATCAAATAAAGAGATCTTGGCTCTGAAGTGCCTAAGTCACTTTTGAAAAAATACAACCAGGTGTTTTTGTAAAATGCAACTTGTTTGACCGCTTGGCTCCTGAAAGAGGTCAAATGCCTCATATACACAAACGTAGACTTAGTAGCACATGGAAAGTGCACGTTTTGCCAGCTGCCTCGTTCCTTCTGTATTAAAAGCACAGTTTCTTACAGGAGAGGGGAAAGATTAGGAGTCTATCTCACTTCATTTAGCCTCAGACACAGAAATACAAGGTGATATTTTGAGAAGCAGCATGAAAAAATCCATCACAAAAGATAAAAGACTGTCGTTTCAAAAACTGCCTGTTTCCTCAGAGAGAGAGGCTTTGTGATGGAAGCTCTCTGTTGTTGAGGAGAAAGCACACACGTATACATAAACATATCCCACATAGTCTGTGACGCACTGCTTCCCTTCTAAACATAGACTGTGTTATCAGCACTGCTGTACATAGCAGCAGCTGAGTGGCTGCTCAACACCATGTTTATCTAATGGACCATAATAGACAGAGCGACTGAGCACAATAGACAGTGAGATGTGTATGTTCTGAGCTAGTACAAGTCCTTTTTTTCTCTTCTCCAAATGGGGAAAGGAGGGGGTGAGGGCATTACACAAGACAGATCACACGGCTGTCCAGCAGTCACTGAACCATAGCATAAAGGCCTTGTTTAGATAAATAATGACTCCTTTACTTTTATTCTTAGAAATGGAAGTCTCTAGAGCTGAAACATAATGTCCCACAACTGATTCTGGCATCTGTTTTTCAAGGAGAGGATTGGGCCACTTATAAGAGGATCTATTTTCACAAAGGTCTGCTCTGTTGTAGAGAGAATTCATCTCTTCCCATCAATAGATCCCATCCACTTACAAAGGGCAATGAGGCAATGAGCTAAGAGTTTCAACAGAGTGTTTTGGAAATTAACTAGGCTGTAAGATCATGTGTCTTCCTCAGGCCTCTTCTGAGCATTCTACAAAGTGTCCCAGGAAGACTATAGTAAGCAAAAGAAAAACTATTATCAGCTGAAAAATTTGGATTGTAAGATATTTGCTTCTCCATTGTTGTTTTGGGGTTTTTTTTAACGTCATGATTGAGAACTCTTTTAGAATTTAGCTTCATAGTTTGCTGAGTTCTGGAAATTATAATAATGAAGCTGACAGACTTCCTGTATCCATGCAAAGACTTAAGCTTGCCTTATAGACTGCGTATCTGAAGGCATATGATTCACAGAAGGCTTCACTACTCATAAGACAACCACAGCAGTCTGAGAAGAGATATTTTCTACTATCTCAGGAAGTGCATTCGAGAAGGAAAGAGCAAAGTAAATAATGACGGTTTACTTCTGAATCTTCTTTAAGTTTCTGCTAAGAAACTGCTTTGGAGAAGCACCTGTACTGTGAATAGTTTATTCATCAAATTATTCCTTTTTCCCTAGTTGCAACTTACTAGAAAATGTCTCATGAACTCTATTAACATATTATATTTTTGACATTCATTTTTGTTCAAAAAGCACCTTGGTCTGTCATTAGCTCATGGCCTGATCATGACAGGTTTTACTAGTCATTTCAGAGAGTGTGTAAGCATTTGGTCCATCCTGGAAATACCTAACTTCAGCTAGACAACCAAGTTGCTCACTGCATTTGACAAATACAAGGTCTTTCCAGTGGCATGGAGGGAGTGGGTCCTTCTCAAACACACCTGCAGCAGCTGTCAAGCAGGAAGAGGGAGTGAGAGGGGACACAGAGAGGCAGAGAGAGCCTCCTTGTGAGGTTACAGCCAAGTGACAACTTCCAGTCTGGAGGAGTCTTTTTGGAGGAGGAGAAAAGCACAGGGAGCATGACTGAAAGCCTGGATATGGGGGGATATGTCCAACCAGAAACGAGGGTCAGGTAGGATGACCTATTTGAGTGTTTGGCTTTATTGCACTTCTGGGAACTTCATTACTGCAGAAAGGACAAAGGCAAAGAGTGCTTTAACTGACATGCTAGCACTGACGTGCTGCGATATTCAGAGGAGACCTCTTCCCGGGCAGGAGAAGGAGCGATACTTTACCTCCACGAGTGCTTCCAAATTTTTTGCCTTGCTTTTCATCTGTATAATGCTGTAAATTTTAGAATGAACTTTAAAGGGTAACCAGTATGCATTATTTTATATACCTGCTTCATGGATAGTTTAACTAAGGCTCAGGAAAGCAAAGGGGTGTATTCCTTTTGTGAGAGGAAAGAGTGGCAAGAGCATAACAAAGTGAAGGGCATTTGGGAATGCTATTTCAAGTATTCTAGAAGCAAAACCACATAGTGACACCAAGCCATTCAGGAAGCTATAATTATCTACTCTGTTTTGGAGAATACTTGTGACAAACCAGCCAATGTTGCAAGTGGTGGCCTCAGATAAGAAAAGGAGTCTGTAAAATTCAAGCTTCAGCAGAAAACTAAGGATGAGTCACAACCAGGGTTAAACTGAAACAAAAGCCCACATTGCATTAAGATCCTTCATTAAGATAAACACCCAAGATACACACACATACAGACACACAGAGTACCTATTGCCTCCTACCAGGAACAGTTCAGTCTTTTCCTGATGATTTTATATACCCACCCTCTGGGGATACAGCTGACTGCTAGCAATTACCCTTGATACACCAGCAGGTATTTCCTGAGGGGAAATGACAATCCTAATAGCTAGTGGCTGGTAAGCCTCCAGCTGACTGAGCCAGTTTTAACTCCTGACAAACTGGGGCCTGCCCATTCACTCTGTCACAGACACTTTAATCCCTTCTTTGAAGAGGACTCAGTGTTCCTAGAAAAAATTTAGAGGGGGTTTTATGGGTGCAAAATTTTGCATCGCTCATTTCCATCTACTTCTGGTGGGCAGGCTGTGCAGCAGAAACCCGGAACAGGCCACAGTGTGCTCAGGCTCCCTAGATGTTCCCCACTACTGAGTGATCATGAGGGCATGAAGGTGTCCAAGGTTCATCATCATCGCAACTGGTGAGGGGAAAGACTTTCCATTGAGACTGAGTAGCAGAATCCACAAACTTTCCCAGAGGTGCACTTTCAAAGGCAGGTAAGCAAAGTTCAGCCCCTCATCCAGGATTTTAAATGACAGTATCGATGTTTAGTGAGCTAATTATCCCCACCTGCAAATTTGAATCAATGGCAACAGCAATAATTTACTAAAGGGAGAAGGGAAAATTCCTAACCAAGTAAAACAACTGGCTAATATGCACTACCAAAACCATGAAGTACAACTGTCTCTCAGCCTTCTTTGGCAAAGTTACGCCAGCCAGTTGCTTCCTCCTTCCTGCGGTAACATCTCCTTCCCATTTTGAAACTGTCAAGTTTTCTCACATAAAAAGGTCAGTTTAAGCTACTTCTACTCTTGTGTCTTCCTCTTTCCCACTGGCTTCTCTGCTAGCTGTGTCAATTAACTGCTGCAGTTCCTGTTATTTCACCTCTTAATAAAAATACATGTAGTGCTAAAAGAACTATCATTCTTGCATACATGAGACTCTTAAACAGGTTCTCTTATTTCACAACATAGCAGGAGCCACTTTAGCACTCTTTTCACCTCTAACTTTCACATACTTATGCAAGAAGCTGTTGACTTACTTTAGCATTATTACTCACCCTTGGAATATTAAAACAAGGGGCTAAAGCACACTTTCTAACACTATTCCCAAAAAAAACCCACTTTTCCAATTCATGCCATGCCTTTCCTTCTCTCAGAAGAGGTTCTCAGGCACAACAAACGACACATATAAAACAGCCATTTCTCAGGCCAGTCCATTGGATCCCATCCATTCTCCTTGGCATATGCTGACAGGAAGCCCCTCTTGTGTGGGTGGATGCCAGGTGGGAGGGATAATTACTGGAGTGTGTTGCTCTAAGTTTAGACTTTCGCTTCCAGTTTTTCACAGAGATTATCTATGAAACAGTCAGGTATGAGACACCCCTCTTCCAGTAGGATATGGATAAATCCCACTGAGTTCAATAAGACCTCTGCCTCTCAGGCACTTTGGCACTTCTAGAAATTCCACTGCTAAACCTCTCAGGGTGAAACGTGAATCTAAAGAGGAGCCTCTCATCAGCTCAAACCCTGGATGACTTCAGCACCGTATCAGCTTTGGGGTTTATAAAAATTAAATCCTACTAATGAAGATTTTAGGGGGAAAAAATAAACAAAACAAAAAACAAAACCATCACAACCCTCTTCCGTTTGATTCTACACTGATGAGATAAACAAGACCATAAGTCTCCTACTTAAATATTTTCCATCCCAATAATATAGGTACATACATGCATGTATATATAATGTATGCATATATAATATGCCTATATAGAGGAAGCATGAGTAAAACCAAATTCATATTTCAAAAGAGTTTGAAAATTCAAATCCAGGTATGTATACTATGCAAACCTAAGGCATTGTATACATGGCTTTTGGCAACTGTTACTAGTTAGCAATAACAGAATAAAATATTTAACAATAACCAGGAATTAACAACATTCTGTTGGCTTTTGCTTTTTACTGTAAATCAACTTTAGTCTGCTGCTCACTGGTTTTGTTTACTTAAAAATGTTTCTGACTGCTTTGTTAGAGACAAGCATTCTAATGTTATTGCCAAATTTTTGCCAGATTGAAAATGTGCATAGCTTGTTTTCCTAAGACTGCACAAGAACAGTATGTTTCAGATCTCAGTTTGCAACTCCTGCAAGTTCTCACTGATTACTTTCTTAAAAGACTGCAGTGCCTACATGGCCAAAGCATGGATCATGACCCTACTGTGCAAAGTTTCACTAGTTTGCACAACTTCCTCCATACAATATTCTGCCTGACACACAGGTTAGAACTGCAGCTCTACTAAAGACATAGGTTCATACCAGAGTTTCCAAATATTTGCTCAAAAGGGAGCCAGAGAAGTAAAGTCTACAGCAAGAAAGTGCATTACACTATTATGTATCCTTTTTTGGGAAAAGACTAGCAACTGCTAACAAAAAGCAGTCTTTAATAGATTGCACAAGTTGAATGCACTGTAGGCTTCCTACATGACTAAAACTGTCAGTGTTTGTGTGTCCGTCAGTGTTAGAAGTGCAGTACAGTTCTCAGAATCTTACAAGCCAGAGCACAGAGGTGACCTAAGGGTAAATGACAGAAAAGGAAACCAGAGAAGTGGTGGAGGCTAGTAGGCAAAGCTGCAGCAATTTCTTGGTTTGCTTTTCTTCAAGTGGAGGAATATAGATAGGGAAAAGCATTTGAAATTTGAGACAGTGGGATGAAGACCAAAAGCACTAGCTCTCAGCCAACAAAAAAGAGAGACCTTATTTTTATGCACTAAATAAAATATGAGCTGTTGCCCTTCCCCCACCAGTTCTTTGCATGTTCTTCCTTCCCAGATCATCAACCCATGCTGGTCACTCTCTTTGGGCCATTTATTGCTGAAGAGGACATTCCTGTGTCTAGGCAGGATTTTGCAGAGGATGATTTCAGTTTCTAAACGATATCTCCATGCTCCCTGACCTGGCTCAATAGCAGTGCAGAACGGTTCCCTGGCCACCCAGGCAGAGTTTGTCTCCATGCGTTTTGACAATTTTTTTTATTTTTTTTTGCTCCCTTCTTTCAGCCTCCACCCAATATTGCACTGGCAAGCACAGAGCAAGTCTTGTGAGGATCCATGCAAAGGCTGTGGGATGCACCCCAGGCTTAACAGATTGATTTAACATGAAATATTTACAGGATATTTAGATTACACTCAGCTTAATGTTTAGAAGTAGACCCCAACTATTTTTTTTCTGCAAGTGCCAGCAATCATTTCTCATTGGTCTCCAAGAGTAATCTGGAGAGGGAATCTTTCTTTTTTTTTTTTTTTTAAAAAAGAGAGGTAAAGCATTTCTTACAACGACTGCAAAGAAAACTAGAATCTCTGTACTCTTCTGTCATCATTTAAATCATTCTGATCTTAATTCCTGACCAGATTCATGTCCCCTCTCAGAACACCTGCACTGAAGAAAACATCTCTGGACTATAGTAGTGGCACTATCCACTTTCTGAAAAATTATTTCTTACAGATGTCAATCTGTAGTACCCGTGTGGTATGTGTTACTCAGCCTTTTACATGAAGCTGAGCAGAAATAAGGGGATATTTTTACAAAGGGGAGGAATTGCACTCTTGGGAAAAAGCAGCTGATGACTGACCATGGTAATTTAAACATCGTTCTGGTGTTTTGGGCAACCGTCTATCAAAACACAACTAACATATACCATAATTAGAAACAAGGCAATGAGATAGAGAAGGTAATACTTAATGGGAAAAAAGGTATAATGAAGATTGGTCTCTGGAGACAAGCAAGGGATTTTGAAATAATCTGTGTTTGTACACACAGAAAATAAAAGAATTAAAAGCACAATTACTGGGTGCGGAAAGGACAGCAGAAAGAGTAAATATCAAAATGTCTGTAACAAACAGACATGGTCAGAAGGGGGAGAGGCTAATGTACACAAATAGTTGGTATTTAGCAGTGAGTGCTATTATAATGGACACATAAACAAGTGTGACTTGTAGAGGAGGAGGTGATATAAAGAGGAAAAAGATGAAACGTGGTCTGCTTTTGTTGTAAACCATGACATTAGGTAAATTATGGAGGGGGAGAAGAAATTCTTATAAGAAAGCGAGAGGAAAGGTTTGAAAGAAAGCTCAGTAACATGAATTAAAAGTAAAAATAGACACAGATGTGAAATGAAGTCTGCACAGCTACTCCTTGAAGAGAAAGGGATTACCATCACCAGAATTCCACAACTACTTTCAACTTTATCCCTCTCTGTGGAGTTAGACTGATTAAGCTACAGTACATTTCTTAATGACTGCATCATATTCTAAAGTTCAGAATTACAACATAGCACAGGAAATATTTATTTCTCTAGCAGCCTAAGGTTCATTGCCTCTTAGTGAAGACTTTTTATGTCAAATGACACCTTTCAAATCTCCTTCTTAATGAAATGCAAAAAGAGCAAAAGGTAAAGAAAAGAGAATGTGTTTTTTCTCTGTCTTGTTCAGAAATTCTCCATCTTTCATGTTTGAGTTTTAAATAAATTTTTTAAAAATAACCCTGGGAGAGAAACTACACCAGTTGAATCTAAGACAAGACTCATTTCAGAAAGTTTTGAGCATCTTGTAATACTGGGGAGGCAATAAGAAGAACTACAATTTTAACTGGCTGCTACTGAGTGCTCTGCCTGAAATAAAAAAGATTTGAATTTCCTAAATACAGACTGAGCTGCACACAGAGGTAGTAGCTGCTTCTGGACATGGAAAAAGATAATAACCTCCCAATACACACGGGAAAACAAAGACCAATAGAGAAGCCATGCTGAATTTAACCTTGATTTGAACAGAGCCTGGCTCTGACATGGGAGACTGTTAAGACAAAAGCTCTGCTACCACCTGCCCCCCAGGGTGAGAAATCTCATTTGTTTCTGCCCAAGCATAAATCAGGACTAAGATTCCCAACCAGTTCACAGTTAAAGGCTTTGGGATGCTGCTGAGAACTGGTTCCAGACTGGTTCTTTTCCCCCCTCTCCCCAAAGATGCTCATATGATGAGATAACTTCATCCTTCACTTGTTTTCTTCATTGCAAGGAAAACATCAGTTGCTCAGACATCAAATTTTCTCTCCCTCTTTTTTTTTAGTCCTCTCTCCTTGTTTCTTTTGTTTACCCCTTTTTTCTTATTCTGTCGTTGCCTTTTGCTGACATTAAACAAACTTCTGATTCCCATGATCCACCACACATCCAAAACATCAAAGAATATCCAAATCTTTTCCACAGTATAAAAGTAATTTTTTTTCATAGGATCTACCAAAAGAGAAAAAAAAAAGCAAAACTAAAAAAGTCAATGAGGATCCTAGGGAGAGGCAGAACTACTGGCTCAAAGAGAAGAGAATGGTCCACAGATCACATACTTCTAGCCAGGCTTTGTCCTTTCCCAAAAGTCATTGTAGCTGCAACCACCAGAGAATATCAAGGGCCCATTCCACAGCATCCCTTTTCTACAAAACTTCTGGGGTCTGGAAGAGATAGAATCATTCAGGGGAAAAATGTGTTACTCTTCCTCTGGACCCGAACAGAAGAGGTGATTAATTACAGAGGGTAGGTTTACAAAGTAATGCAGCACAAAGCCATATCCAGCAACTCCATCTTTCCTTGTGAGAAATAGTTGAATGATCTTCTAAATATTTTTCAAGTTGTCACATTCCTTTTCCTATCACTGTGTTCCACTAATATCTTTATCTTCAGGTTCACTGTTCTTTTTCTATTCATTTTCAAACATTCTTTCCTTCTCTTTCTTTAATATGTAACCTCCCTTCCTGCAACAGCTTTCAGTGAGTTTCATACATTAGCAAGTTCAAGCTCAGAGGAGATTGCTTAAACCATATCACCTTTTTCAAGAATTAAAAGATTGAGAACTCAATGACATCACAATACAAAAATTATTTCAAATAAATATAACAGCACACCCAGAGCTTTTTGTGATGCTTAACTGAACCAGAAGCAAGCTTTCATTGCTGAAACTGTGCAGGGAGTAAATTCTCCTTAATATCTGTTCACATTTCCTTTTAATATGCTTAGTGAAATAAGTCAAATGTTCCAGAAGAGGAACATCTAGAATCAGGGGCGGGGTCTTTCCAAGAAAAGGTGTAAATTATAGCAGATTTCTCATGAAAGACACTTGAATTCTTCTCAAGAGATCTGTAGTTTTCTATTGAAAGACACAATATTTAGATAAATTTCAGTTATAAACCCAAAGCTTTGATTAGGTAACTTGGTACACCAAATTGGTTTAAGTCCACCCACAACCAGAGCGGAATTCTCTTTATTCTCAATTCATAAATCTCACCAGTTGTTAAGACTGATGTGTTGACATGGTGTTTCACAAAGCACATCAGAAATTTTACACCTGATATTTTGGAGCAGAGAGAATCATTATGCAGTATTTTCATAGCTACACTTGAGAATTAAGATCCACATGCAAGATGTTAAGATTTTTTTTTTAAAAAAGAAAAAGACCTCTAGGATAAACGCAGTGATAGAACTAATGCATGAAATCACATACAACCTTTTATCCTGTTTACTTAAGGATATTTGAACTAAGTAAATTTGGTACACCAAGAAAATAAATCAGTCACAGTGCCTACTGTTTCTTTAATTTACTTAATCAATCTGCATTGTAAAAGGAAAAGTGCAATTATGTATGCAGATAGTATATCTGGTGTAAGGTATACTATATCATAATATATTAATATAGTTAAAAAGGACAAAAAGTAACGAATAAACATTCAGGTGGCTGTATTAAGTATCCTGATCCACCATGTTTCCTGTTCTCTCTGCTAAGTAAATTTATGTTCTGACTGCTGAAATTGCACATAAATGTTCTTAAAAAACAATGGCAGTACGTGATGTTACTTCAATGGCAAGGGTGAAATTTAGAGAAAGGAAATTTGTAGAAGTTGAAAGAATCACAGTTCAAATAATAAGGATATGAGCAATTCAGATTCTCAGTGTAAATAAGATGATATTGGAATGTGGTTACTTTTTTCTGGGGAGGCCATCTCATTTAATTTTATTTTGCAGTGCTTGGATAGCTTTTCTACACCTAAAAAAGCAGCACTCTGCACTGGTATTTCCTACAGTTTAGAAAATCACCTTGTTTTGAATACAATGCAGGCATTTTGATCAGGAATTTTCCAGATTCCTGGGCCAAAGCTAAAACCATTGTACTTACATTTGAAAGCTAGCAAAGGAAGTGAAAGGCATAGTTTCTCTGGTTATTTACTGAAGCCTGCAAGCAGAACTAGATGGAGCAGTGTGTGCTTACTGTGTACGTGTATCTGTCACCGATACATTTCAATCAAGGAAGCAATAAACTTGTCTCATGTGTTTTCTGTGTTAATTGGTTTCTTCTATTATTCAGATTCCAGAGGATGCTCGAAACACCCAGTAAATATGTGGTATGTCAAAGACTTACCAAAACAAGTTTTTTTTTTTCTAAATGTTTCTTTCAGCAACTTGTGAAATTCCTCACCTTTTATTCCCCAGGGAACAGACTGAGGAAGTGGATGGCACCAACTAATGGGCTGCATTGAAATTACAGACCATTTGACTGAGAAAACTTGAAAGATATAATCTATCTTTCCACTGACCTTGTGGTTCCCCCATATGAGCTTACCACCATCATATCTGCAGTTACAGATTTTGGCTGCCACTTCCTCCTATATTTTTAACAGATGGATTCATTCATTAGTATGCTTTTTCTCATGCCTGCATTTAATTTTCCTCTTCCCCCATCCTCAAAGCACCAACTTCAAATGCAATATTTCCTCTCTCAGAGACGTGTCACCCTCCCTAGCCCCATGGAAGCCAGGGAGTCTGAGACCTCACTCCATCACCATGAGGAGCACACAGCATGTCAGCCACTGGAGAAAGTGGCAATGAGTACCCAAAAATTCCAGTTTATATTCTCAAAAGTATTGGTTGTTATTTCGCATTTAAATTTCTTTCCAATTGATTGACAAATTAAATGCACCACACTGAATAGGAGGTCCACCTTAACATTAAAAGGATGTGCTTTTACTTGCAGGTGGAGAGAAACAAATACTTAGGGTAATAAAACCTTCATTAACTAGGACTTCCAGAAGAGTCACATAAGTAAAACTTAGGCAGCTATTAGCAATCTCACACAATGCTGTTTATTTAGGTCAAGTCTTCTGAGTGTCTGTTAGCCCTGTAATGATTTGTTAATATCTGTAATTTTCCTTAAGGCTAAACAAATGAGGAAGCCATCTTGTTTTCCACATCACTGGACCTAGCATGCTCCAACAGATTGCCATGGCAACCAGAGCAAGTGTGCCCAGTGTGAAGACAACAGTGTAGGCCTCATTTCCTAAAAGCATGTTCCTACTGAGGTTGAATCACCAATTAAAAGACTTTTCTGTCCTCCAGGGTTTCAGAGATGCAAATAGAGCTGTGAAGCCTGACTGGTCAGCTGCTTTACCTGAGCTAGTCACTCTTACCAAGTGTCTTAATATAGAAACAGCAAACAGGGAAAGAGGTGCTTCTGGAATTTTATCAAGGATAGGATTAATCCTCAAAAAAGCCCTAAAACCGTGGTGGCTTTGAAGAGTAGACTGAGACAATTCTTCTTGTGATTTTTGACTACTTAGTAAACAGCTTGAACAAGAGGGTGTTCTCCAAGCCTTGGAAGATATTCACAGTGCATTTTCTACAGCATCAACAATAACATGTTTTGTCATCAGCCCTCTGTCAGTGTGTCTGAGTCACACACATTTGGTATAAGTGAGGAGTAATTATAGATCTAATAAAAAAAAAAGATGTGAGACTGTGGGATGACTGTTCCAACATAGCTTTTAGGCATCATTCATCTTCTTATAAATGCTTTATTGTGGCATATTTCTATTTAAAATAAAGATCAGCTGCTCACAAGTTGCTTTTATTAAAACAGAACTAAATTTTTATCAAGAAAGGTAACCTCTATAGTACTATCAATTAACAAATTATCTCACCAAGGTATCAGTTTTCTTAGCACAAAATTGTGGCTATGGCTGACTCAAGCCAAAATTTAACTGCATTTTTTTCTATATTAGAATACTGAAACTAGTTTAGAGAAGATGCTAGAGGAAATTGAGAATATGATAGGACTGCAAATACTAACAATGAAGTAACATTTGCTTAAAATAAAATAATTGATTTAGTAGGTGGTCATTGCCAAAATACAGATCAAACACTAAACAGAACAGAAAGAAAGGTTACAAGGTGAATTCAGTATAAGATCTGTCTTCACTCATTTATAGTTGTTCACATTGATGTAAATGTCTTACTGGAAGTTATCCATCACAAAACTCCAAAAGCCTTTGTTGTAATTTTGCATGGCTGGCTTCTGGTG
>VZTU01019043.1:0-12555 GCA_013400835.1 Zapornia atra
CCCCTACAATTCTGTGATAGTTTCACACACACCATGTGCAGCCTGGCTGCCATATTCATCAAGGGCCTTCCCTTTGCAAGGGCTAAGGTGCAGTCATTTGTTAGGCAAACTGGCAGAAAAATTTTTACGAGACGTGCTCCAATACAAGCCTTATTGCCAAAGGAGGATTGGTAAATGAGGAAGCCACCAAAGGACGATTGGTAAATTAGGAAGCCACCATAGCTGTCATTGCCTAGGGAGCAGTGCTCCGTGCTATGTCCCTGTCCTGTAAAACTGAATAAATTAATACTTTACAGTCTGTAAAAGAGATACTCAATAAAGGGCAATAATGATAACCACTAGTTTTTTTTCCATAACACCAGAACACATGGAAAAGATAAAATACTGCATGGCAGTTCTAAAACACAGGCAGATTTACTAGCAGGCTCACAGGATCATTTCCTTTCCTTGTAGCACTGTTAAATGCTCAAGAAAGATGAGACACCTCGCTCCTGGAGGGATGTGACTCACTGCATGCAGAAGAAAGAAAGAAACCTAAACCTTACTTTTTTAGAAAGTTTTTGTACTTATTAGGATATTAAAAAAAGGTTTTCTTACAGCTTTTTAAAGGAAGCAGCCACTGCTGTCCTTTGTGAAAAATGTAATCCTGAAAAGGTTGAAGTTACATTAACTCCTTTTCTTGAAGGACTTGGATCAAATCCTAAGCCCAAATCTTGATATAAACACAAATTTCACACTTTGCAGCTCAGAGGTCTTAATAGAACAGGTTTTAGTAGGTAGAGAGACAAAAATCTAGGAAGCAAGGTATTTTTTGTATTGAAAAACATTGCCTCTTTGGAAGTTAAAAGCAAGTGAAGGTGAGGTGACATGATGAGAATGGTGTCTCTGTCACGAAGCAATTTAGAAAGTATCCCTCTCACATGTATTCTGAATCATCAGAAGAGATAAATAATAGATGTGCTACCAGTTGTGAGAAACTGTGACTCCGATTGGAAAAGGGGAACAGGCAATTCCTTACTGACAGCACTAATTTTCTTTGTAAATTAATCACTCAGCCCATCACCATAATTGCTGTCATATCCAGATTAATCTGTCATTAAACTTCCAGAACTCTGCAGACCTCAGCTGAGAAAAGAATCTCATCTCTGTTTCTGGTGATCACTCAGCTTTAGCAGAGCAAACACCTTTCATTTATATTGAATGATACTGACAGGACAAGGGGCAATGGCTTCAAGCTGAAAGAGGGTAGGTTTATTAGACTTTATGAAGAAATTCTTTACTATGAGGGTGGTGCACTGGAAGAGGTTGCCTGGAGATGTTGTGGAAGCCCCATCCCTGGTAGTGTTCAGGACGAGGTTGGATGGGGCTTTGGGCAACCTGGTCTAGTGAAGGGTGTCCCTGCATTTGAGGTCCTTTCCAACCCAAACCATTCTATGGTTTTATGATTCTATGACAAGCAAGAACCACAGTCAATGCAATAAAGTGCTGCCAACAGAAGAGCTATTGTCTGTCTTTCATCCCCCAAAAATCAGTGGATTAAAATCAGAGACTTATTAGGTAGCTGTGTTCATAAGAGCAACCCTAAGGAACAACTACAGATGCATATAAAGCCAAACAAATTCAGGAGCATATTTCCTATTTCCTGTTCAGCATTCCCTATTCCAAATGGTTAAACAGCTATCACTCGCTAATTACAGCTGTCTTGCTAGTCTTGTTCTCTCCTGTCTGTGGTCTACTGCTCCCTTCTTTGTATAGGAGATAAGAAGCAACACACAAAGGCTATATTGCCCATCTGCATCAGCTTCATATTAACCAGAGTCAGCCTGGACAAGGTATCACTAAAACACTACTACAATTCCTTATACTTATCACTGTAACAAATAGCATTGTGTTTATTTGCCACATCAATTTGCATAATGCAATCAAGCCTATTTTATCACTAAGTGAAATGTGACATTTTAAAGTACGTAACAACATCTCATGCCAAAGACTTATCCTCATCAATCTGTACTGCATCACATCTCAACTTTTTAAACAAGTCAACAGTAGTTCCTTAAATTTCTGAAAATAGACCTTATCTGTCCTCCTGTTATCTTCTGGTCTGAGAGTAAGCTGGTTTCTGAAAGGCAGAGGAGTGAAACCAGGCTGTAATTCCAGCTGCAGAAGTTTATTCTCATTCCTGGCTCTAGAGGCCATGAGCTGCTTTCAGCAGTTGCAGGAAAAGAACAGCCACCTGTGTAGCATAAACAGTTGCACCTGCTAATCACAATCAGCTCTCACTCCCTTGCCTTGAGAAAACTTGCCTGCTGTTAACTTCTGCCATCCAACACTTGGGAAGCTCCTGGCACTTTCCTTTTTTAAGGCCTCCATCAGGTCATGACTCACTGTTTGAGAAACACTCCTATAGATGATAAATTTTTAAGCAATATTATTATTGCTGTTGTGAATAGATGCCAATTGTAAGAGGAATGTGTTTCCTAGCATGGACAGAAGATAGAAATAAATATTTAACTGCATATGAAGAAACTTTTTCTTTTCAAGTACATATAAAACACTGTTGAAGAGAGAAGGGATGCGGACACAGTTGTCTAATAAGCAACAACAGCTTGTATATAACTTCTTTTCTACAGATTCAGGTCACAAATTTATTTACATTGCTTAGTGTTTTAGTGTAACATGTACATACACACTCAGCCTTGGGACAATACTGTCTCTGATATTAGGATTACCATCACTGTCACTACAGAAACCTGTGTAGTAATACAACAGTGTTAGCCAACAGATACAGGTGTAGTACTTATCACTGGGTACTTACTTTCTGGCAGCTCTCGATGAATTCATCTATGGTAACTACTCCATCTTTGTTTTTGTCCATTTTCTGTTCAGAAAGAATAAGGATGTTTGTTTATTCTCCCAAAATCCTGTGTAAAACAAATGCTTTCTATTTTTCATTTCGGTTATATGTCAGCCTAGGAGTGACTAGGCCAAACTGCCATACAGATGTAGTAAGCCACTGCTAGAATAAGCTGAAGCAGTTCATTGTTGAAAAAGCAAGGTGTAATGTGAAGATCTAAGAAACTTGGGATGGAACCACAATGAAAAAGGATTACAAAATTGGTAGGATATGCAAAACTTTGCAACAATCAAAATCTTTCCATACCTGCTAACAGAACAGTCTTTTTTGCTCCTGTGCTACACAACCCACCTGGAAAAATGTCTCCACGTGTTGTCTAGGTGCATCCTCCTTGAGAACAGGATAGGTGCATTTCCCCATCATATCATATATTGCTTTCATGATATCAAGCATTTCCTGAAGAGGAAAAAAATGCCTGTGTAATGTAAGATGTCTTGTCGACACTGCTTTAACTCAGAACACAGAAAATGCTTTTAAAGATTTATGGATTTTAATGAAATGTTGAGATTGTGCCTGTTATTTTATGACTGAACAGCTTCAAGAAGGAACTACTGTGTTCCTAGAAATTCTAGCATGTTAGTTTGGCTTTCACAGGTAAACTTGTTGAACAGATGCAGATGTATGATTTTGATTTTAAGTTGTTTAGAATATGTGCAAGTTCATTGACTGTGAGAAGAATGTCCTGAGGTGGTGTGAAAAAAAAACCAAACAGGAAAAGAAGTTCAGTAACAGCAAATGACTGGCCACAGGATGTCAGCTTCTTAGAACAGAGTTTTCCCTAGAGAACTCAGAAGTGCTCATGCACACGCTGCACATATACAGGGTCCTCCTTTGATAGCAAAAGCTTTGAATTTTGTTAATTGAGTGGCCTGTGAAAACTATAAGAATAATTATAAAAATAAGTCATTTGCCAGCATGCTGAGAAATTATTCTATGGATCACCCTTTTATAATAATCACGAAGAGTTTTTCTAAAAGTATAAAATTATGAATGTAATTTTTTTTTTTTTTTTAGCTAAACCCCCCAGTTTTGAAAAACTATATATATTTATGAAAGTACTCATTGGTTCCACCGTAATTTATTTTGTGTTTGAGTCTTTGCAGAATAAAAGATGTAGGCGTCCTTTTGTTTCAAGTAAAATTTTTTAGTAGTAGATTAATAAAATAAGTAATAATTATTGCCCACATAATTCTTTCTTTCTTTTCCAAATATCCTACCAAAGTACTTCATATTAGTGACTTTATGTGCATATACATAGGCTTATGTTGAAAGCTAAAGAATATTTACAATTTCTGTGATTTTCCCCTTTCAACTTCTATATATGACTTTAAAATGAGAAAATCACTTTACTTTAGCGTATCTAGTTTCATAATATGTGTATTTGTTAACTACTGTAATTTGACAATGGAGCCATTCTTCCATGGAAGCAGGATTTACATATACAACCTCTAGTTTTGGTTATTAGTGTAAGAAGTGGACCTTACCTCTTTAGTTATATATCCGTCCTTATTTATATCATACAAATTGAAAGCCCAGTTCAGTTTCTCCTGTACTGTCCCTCGGAGCAAAATTGAGAGACCCATAACAAAATCCTAAATAGAAAAAAGCTCTTGGTCAGTTTGGAATTGAGCAGTTTCTCACAAACACTCAGAAATCCAGAAAAATGCCTTTGTCAGAAGCACAGGAGTCTGGAAAGACGTCACTTACTTACTTGGTTTTGCTTCATAGTAAGTGTTAAAGGTTGTGGGTTTTTTTTAAATAATTAACAATCTAAGCACTGTTTGCTACACTCAATAAATAAACTGAATTATTTTCGATAGAATACCCCATCATGTTGTATTAGTGGATTTATCTCCCAAAATGCCTCACCTAAGCAGTTCCTGTTGAATTTAATACCAGAGAAAAGCAAACCCTGTGGTTTAATGGTCCAGAAAAAAGTCAAGTGGGAGTTAGATTAATCTAAGCACAGGAGACCAATTTTGGGAGAACTATCTACTAAGGAACATTAAATTCTTATTAGATCTGTACCTCGTTGGAAGTGGAATATGTTGTTCCCAGATATCTTAGACTAATCTGCTGCAGTCAACATTTGAAACTTCGTATATGCTACAGTACACCTCGATGCTTAAACCTTTTATTGTAAATATGATAGGGAAGAATATTTATATTATGTGTCCATGTACCGCCTTATAGCTTTAGTGACCCACCAATGCTCTACTGCTGCAGATCTATTCCACAGAAATAAATTAGAAGACTTTTGAGATTATTTACACATAGTATTTGATTATAGATTTTTGATTCATAATTAGTACTTTTTTGACAGCACAAACCTCATTTACATTTAGTGAACATCTTCCAGATTAGATAAAATAGCAACTTGGATGTGTCATGCACCTTTGGAGCACAGGAAGTTCCACACCAACATGCGGAAGAACTTTTTCACAGTGAGGGTGACAGAGCCCTGGCACAGGCTGCCCAGGGAGGTGGTGGAGTCTCCTTCTCTGGAGATTTTCAAGTCTCCTCTGGACGCCTATCTATGTAATATGAGCTAGGGAGCCTGCTTTGGCAGGGGGGTTGGACCCGAGGATCTCTCGAGGTCCCTTCTAACCCCTACGATTCTGTGATTCTGTGATTCTGTCTTCTGTATTTCTTACCATGTTAACTTTTTTTAACTTTTTTTAAACAATGCTTTTTTTCCTAACCATGTTCTCAACTTTTTTTTCTATTTGATAAGCTTGTGAAGCTTGAAATTGTCTCTGTAATGGGGCAAGTATTTATATTTAAATGTGCATTTCTACATCATTGGCAAAAACATACAGGAAATCTTAGAGTAGTATTAAAGTAGAGACAATAAAAGCTGAAAAAAAATCAGCACTGGCAAAGTTTACTCATTTCCTTAAAACAGGAACAATAGAAAGTACTTCACTGAGGCTAGACATAAATTACAGAGGTCTGATATACCACGCAGTCAAATAAGCATACCCGGATACAGTGGAGCATACACAGGTATCATGGCCTCAGATGGTCTAGTAGGCAGACAACTCTTTTGAGAGTTTCGTTCTTTTTAAAAATTAAAATGGTATGCTCTGGGTTTTCTGTCTGTCATAATTTTTTGTCTTATTGGTATATGTGCCCTTTGGGCTAAATGGATACACAAATCTTGCAGGAGTTTTGTTCAACTTGTCTTGTCTACATCTCAATGACTAACTGAGGGTCATGGGGTTAAATCTCCAAACAGCTCTTTAACAATGTACTATTAAGTATTAAAGTGTTCAAGAAATTCAGAACAGATTTGATCACATTATAGCATTAGCAATTAACCTTTTTTAATTCAGTATAATTTCTTCACATCTTTTCTGCACTGTTTTAAATTCTTGATGTAGCTTTTCCTAAGTCCTTTGCAAAGGTCTCCAATAACTTTGCTTAGAGTATTATAATTCACAGCTCTGTATTTATTTTTAATTTTATACCAGCAATATTTTTGCATTTATTCTATCTAAGCTATATATATTTTTCTTTTCCTGATAGTTTCTCTTTTGCTTTCTGTGATGCACCACGCATGTGTTGGCTGGCTTCCTGGCATCATTTATACCCCCATTTTCAAGGCTGCCTTTATATAAACCATGCTAAAAACCACACATCACGAACACTTGACTTTATGCCAGTTTTCATAATCCTGATAAAAGCTGAGACAACTCAAAACCTTCCATTCAAAACTTTGCAAGAGCCTTCTTCCATATTGTGTCAGTGTGTCTGGGAATCATGCATAGTTCAGGTGCCTTGACCTTGGTTGCTGTACAGTAGTCCATCTCAGCAAGAACAGAAAGGATTTATCATAGAAGGAAGTTGTGATGTCCTGAATAAGGTTCAGCTAGGATAGGATAGCTAGGATAGCTTTTCTACATAAATACTTTCCTGCAATTGAAGAATATAGCGATAAAATCATATAGAAATGGAAGTCTGATTCAATGGACATATGCTAAATCCACAGGGTATTTGGGGTTAGATCCTCAGAGAGAAAATGGCTCTGCATGGTGGAAGATGTTGTGTGTCAGGAGCATTATAGTTACACTAACTGTTAAGGTAGAAATCCAGTGCAGCATGCCATAGTAAAACAAAAATACTTAGGGTAGCAGCTAAGCTTAGAGAGCATCTGCCTATATATTTGTTGCCAACAACTGTGGATTGTACAGGTTGTAAGGATTCTACTTTTGGAGTCTATTTGTTTTTGAAGCAAGTTTTACAGTACGGCTTGGACAATAACATCACCTCAGGATGCTGGCACTGTCCACTGAGAGGGACAGTCTGGCTTAGCTGAGCACCTAACCAGGAAAAACACATCTGATCTAGGGTCACAAAGGAGCCTAAAACTCCAGAGAAGATCTGGACTCAGACACAATTCTAGGTCACATCTCTCTTCAGTCTGTGACAGCAGAGTTGGAAGCACACAAGTCTGCGCTGTGGTACTCACCTTTACTCCTCTCCACAGGTTCTTATTTCTAACTTGCTAGCTTCCTGCTGAGTGTGCCAGTCCTGGAGATATTCGAGGCCAAGCTTTATGGGGTTCTGAGCAACCTGATCTAGTGAAGATGTCCCTGCTTACTGCAGGTGGGTTGGACTAGATGACCTTTAAAGGCTCCTTCCAACCTAAGGCATTCTATGACTCTCATTATTCCATCAAATGCCAAACTTTCCCACACCTATCTTTGCTTCTGCAAGAAAGAGGAATGTCTCACTGAAGGGTTGCAAAATGGAGGAGCACCACTGCACCTGCACTAGAGCCTCTGTCTGCTTGGTGTCACAGCCTGCCCACATTGCATTTCTGTACTACAGCTTTATAGAGTCTCCAGTTGCAATCTCAGATTAACTCATATTTATGTTTGGCTGTTGTTCTTTTCCAGCAGTGATTAATTACCTCTTAGCAAGGCTGTTGATGTTTTCCTGATTGCTTTATCCCTCAGTAAATCTTTGGGGAGTACTAGTTCTTTAATAAATTAATTAACAAGCTTAATAGCATGCTCTCTCAAATCCATATGAAAGCTTGAAATTATTCCACCTGATCATGTGTTCCTTTATGTCTTGTTCAAGGCCAGAAGTAGGCAGGCAGGCACCTAAATCCATTTCTGGATTTGGCCCCTAGGATCTTGGAAAGGAATCAAGTGGTGAATGTTAGTCACAGAAATGATGGAGCCCTGGTACAGGTAAAACAGAAGTCACCAAACAGCTGTTAAGAAATGTATTTCTTCATAACTACTTTACACCAGCTGGTTGTAAAATGCTTATGAGATCACCACTGCCCTGAGAAAAATTAGCTCATTTTCTACATGACATGAACAAGGGATTTTGTGTTGAACACAGAGAATCACATTTGGATACATTCATTAAACTGCTACTCCCACATTACACAAACACAAGGGTTTTTTATTAAAAATGACAGTCATTATAAATCTCCATTGCATTTGGGTAAAGGTTTGTACTTAAAGGCACTGGGATTACTGAGTGACTGCCCTCTCACCAAGATCACATTTAGAATAATCTTAATCTTCATCCAAAACAAAGGATCCTGATTTGCATGTGGGTGCTTTACCTTTGACTGTATGTCTGAAGTTAATTCACCTCAGTTTTCCTGACTGTATAGATAGCCTGGAGGCCCAGATCTTCATTTTGATTCAGTTACAATATTCACGCAGAAATTAGAAACCTTGCTTTCACATATGTCTGATGGAAAAAAGAACTTCAGTTCACTAATATGCCAAAAGAGTCCTTCAATAGCTGGGTCGCTAAATTTTCTGGAACTCTGTCCCTCATCTTAAAGCAAAACTAGTTGTCATAACTGATGACATAAGTAAGTCTCAAAATTGATGCATCCATGGGAACATAGGTTCAAGCAGCTAGTTTCATGAGGTCATCTTTAAGCTACATAAAATGCTTCAGTTGGAGAGCCTGACACTTATCAAAGAGCACACAGGTTAAGGGAGGACAAAACTCTAAGAACATAGAAATCTCACCAAGCAATCTCATCCAATGAAGGTGTGTGCTTAAGGTATGTTAAACATTTCATTGTCTATCACTTCACTGATGATGGTTGAAAATTTCAGGAAAAAAGAGCAGAAATCTAGAACAAATTACTTTTGCCTTCTTTCCCACAATTACAGCTTCCACTGCTTTATTTTAAAAAAAGGACAGTGCTATACAAAAAATATAATTCTTACCTACATTCTTTCAGTACCAGTTCAGATTACCATATCCTTTTAACACAGAAGAAAGCTGAAGAGTGTTTTTCATGATAGGTCATTATATTACAGTTATTTACTCCTACACTTCCATCACTTTTATACAAAATGTAAATGGGAATGATTATTTATTCTCCAAGATTTTAAATCACCCCCTCTTGTGCTGTGTTGGGTTTGGTTTTTTGTTTGTTTGCTTTTTCCCTAATGGAAATTAGAAACCTAGAGTACAGATTGGTATAGAAAGAATATGGCACAGTAGCACCTGGGATAAAAAGGAGCAGGAAAAAAATGGCATGGTTGTATTTTTCACATTTCACAATATCTGTATTTCCATTATGCAGCTACTTTCACATGATTAAGAAAAAAAAACCCAACAAATATTTTTAACTTAAGGAGGATGCTTTTAGAATGGCTGTCATAGTTTGTAAGTATGCTCCTACGTGGTACAAGGACATAGAAGTAAGCGTCTTTTGACAGCAGTAGAGTTATGCTGGATTCACAATCAGTGCAAATAATATCAAAGTCTTGATTGCTCTGAGTGGATACTGAGCAAAAATAAGCTGGAAATGTTTGAGCAATGAAAAAACCACTGCTTTTTATTTTCCTGATTTAGTTCATCTCACAACCTGTTTTGTACACAGAGCTGCACTTAAAGGATATTCAAATCCTTTAGAAAGGGTTTCATATCTACTTAAAGCTTTCTGTGTGAGATATAAATGTCAACAAATCATCCAGGGAAGAAACAAAAGCTTCTTTTGTCTCATTATTCTTAATGCTAACAAATGAAATACTTCTCAAATATTGATGCTAATTTTTTTTCCACTCCTTGCCTCTACTGTTGCTGATTTGACCAGAAGGATTCCTTGTAGAATTAGACTATGTACAGAAGTAGTGAATAAAACCTCAATTTCTGCTCCTAGTTTTACATAGATCCCATTGATTTCAGCTGTCTGGAAAAAGGTAGATGGGGTTCATGCTTTTTAAAATAAATGCACGTAATTCCCCACAAAATGATCTGGTTATAGTCCCAGTTGAGATATAGATTTCTGATCACAGTGCACCTGCCTGTCCAGTCTTCTGCTTCCATATGACATCAATAATAAAGGAATGAAATTGCTTTAAAAAAAAAAAAAATCTGTCAGACCCCACAACATCATTCACTCAAGTATATCATAAAAATGTGTACAGGGCATTGAAACAAATTTAAAGTGGGCATTATTTATCACAATCCAATCTCAAGTTGTAAGGATATAATTTGTCCATTATAAAAAAAAAGGAAAGCAAAAATATCCTTTTGCAAATGAACAGAGGTTATTTTTTAAAAAATCTAAAGCTTAAAACAATGTGTCCTATGTAGCATTTTGTACACCCTGTTTTCATATAAACTACCGCAGTGAGGTGCCCTTTGTAACATGTTGATGATGTCAGCCTTTGCAGGTGAAGACATTGGTATTAGGAGGGCAACACAGAATTATGAAAGCAGATTGGGCAGTTAAATGGATGAAGAATTAATTTTAAACCCTTGCACTTATTATATCTGCTTTAAAGGCCTTTTTTGTAGAGCCTTCTGGAAACTAACAGAGTGTGTGCAATCCTGTTTTGGCTGAGTCAGCTCCATAATATTAGTTGTCGTTCAGAGCATTTCTCACCTTGCAGAGGCAGGGAGGAACATAAGGATTATTTCATGTAACTTGTGTATAAATTGGGTAACCTTTTAAAGGAACAGCTTTATAAAAATAATACAAAGCAGCAAATCTGGACACAGTTGTAAAATAATAATAACTTTTGTTACTACATCAGAATAACTTGAAATTTGAGTCACATAAGCTAAATTTTTCACAATGTGGGCCATATTATAAAAGCCACCCAACTTGACTTAATTACAAGAATGGGAAAATAATAATTGCAGAGAAAGAAGTACAATGTTACTCACCTCAAAACTTACAGATCCATTGTGATCAGTGTCAAATGCATTAAACAGAAAATGTGCATACGTTGTGGAATCTAAAATTTAAAACAGGAAAAATAATTTGTAGTAAGCACATCCTATTTCATTTAATTTGACTGCATGACAACAGTTGATACCGAGATATATTTTGATACCAAAATTTTATATCAAAACTAAATTTTCAGTTCAGTTTAAACTTCTTTTGGTGGTGGGGAGAAGGAAGAAATCCTAAGTGCAAGTGAGGAGTGAGGAATTTTAAGTGAAAGTATGTGGGTAGCTACGCTGTTAGGAACAGAAAATCTAAAATTCTGGTCTAGAATCTCTTTATTCATTTTCATTCCCTTTTCTGATAATCACTGATACCTGAACGTACAGTGAAGAAGTCATGATAATTGCACTCAGAAACAACTTGTGTTAATGTGACCGCTACTTTCTCGGTTAAATGATTATGACTGGGGAATCTATCTATCTCACATGTTAAAGAAGAAAAATGCATTCATGTGTTCACTTTAAATGAGGGAAACAGAAATTAACACCTGTTCATCTGGCATATCATTGTTATTTTGAAGACAGACCTGTAACCCAGGCTGAAGATGATCTTGTCAGAAAGCTGCTCCTGTGCTTGAGTCTCATGAACATAGCATGAAGGCTAGGTCCTTTAAAACCTTGGAAAAACTGGCTGTCTCTAACAGAAGTGGTCAATAAAACTCTTAAAGACCACCTTAATCAAATGATCCCTTCACTACTTATTTGTATCCTTTTCATGTGGACTGGTGACTAGTGCATGTGGACTGTTTTGGAAACACAGTGCAGCATCCAATATATGTCTGCCAAGCCTCTAAGTTTTTGTAAAGGTCCATCTTTCCATTTCCACTGATTACCTTCCAAGAGGCACAACCTGCTCCAGGAGTAACGCAAGAGAAATCCTCTCCAGAGTTGTACCTCATACCCTGTTGATGTAAGGGTACAAGCTTCTGGGGTCATGGGAAGTCAGCTTGCCTCACCGTCTTTGCTCCCTCTTTCAAAGGAATGCAAATTAATGTAGGCTAAGGTATCGTTTACTTTCAATACTCATTGCTTTGCTCATTCTACTTCATGTTTTTAGACTGATTTTATGTTAATTAGCACTGACCTCAGAAACTTTTAGTAAAGTGATACAAAATCTGCGTCCCTCTTGCAGGACAGCTTTCTCCATCATGGAAAAACCTCGTTGGTGCTGAGATTCTTTTTCCTGATTCCTTGGCACTATGTCATTTAACCTTTCCTATTAATCCTGAAAACCTTTATTTGTAATAACCCAAAACACTGTTTTGAATTAAACTGATAGTCTTGGGTCATTCACCTGAAATGCCACCTCAACCCCAAAGAAAAAAGTATACCATAACTCAATTTGTACCTCATGGATTCAGATCTGATATTAGTAAGTAAAGTGTCAGCTCTTACTTCATAGAATCATAGAA
>VZTU01019044.1:2659-18248 GCA_013400835.1 Zapornia atra
TACTTGAGAGGTAGTTGCAATAAACAGATTTTGAAGTGCTTAAGACCATAAGCAGATATCAAAACAACAGATTAATCTTCATCAAAAGGCCAGCCACAAAGAGGCAGTTATAATTGATACCAGGGACAAACCAAGGCCTCAGCCTCACACAGGAAGAGAATAACAAAGTCAGGTATTTTCAACCCAGAGCGGGCCTGATTAATTTAGAGCAGTTACAGGCTGGCTGATGCAATGCCATGCAATATTAATAACTGTCTTTCAGTTCTTGCTGAGCACAGATGAGATTTAAAAGATGGGAAATTGCACAAATTGTTCCTATAATTTATTAAAAATGGTAAAAAGGAGTGCCAAAGAATTATAAACCCATCATCTTAACTTCAATTCCTGGAAAAATAATGGAACAAAGAGGTTATTTTTAAGCGTTTACAATAAAGCTGAGAGATGAGTAATAACCAGTGCAGAAGCCAATATTGAATTGGCTTACACAGATTAGAACTGAACGTAAATCAACAATCTCAAACTATTGCAAACAAGGCAAATATCATACTGGGACACATAAACAGTAGTAATCCTTCCAGTCTACTCAATGCTGGGAGCGTTTTCTCCATTTTTTTATACGGCTTTTCAAGATGATGTGGATTAAACTGAAATACAACTAATGCCATGAGGATGGTCTACAAAACATGACGAACAAAAAGAAAACATGAATGACTACGATGTCTGCTTGGTCTGAAGGAGATTATGCATGATCTGAGAGCTAGCATTCCTCAAGCACACAGGTCTCAGTGAATGAAATTTTCCAGGGTGGCAGATTAGGCAAGCGTCTATTACATATGATACTTCACAGATACAGCTAATGCTTCTTCTCCCAGGGTGAAACAGGGCCTCCTAAGATCTTTTCCAGTCTCATGATTGTATGAGGAAAACAACCATCCTCCTACCATTGTATGTTAAATCCCAAAGCTTACAAATAAATCTTTCAACACCAACAATTACACATAGCTACAATTAGGGAAACTGCACATTTTTGTTCAGCCATTCCCTCCACTCATCAATAATCCTGTTTCTGGAGCTGAAACTATTTTCAGATTTAAACAGCAATATGCAACCTTCACTTCCTGTGGCTGTAACCTTTGACTTGGGTTCTAACTTTCATCCAATAACATAAAGCTACCAAACTCCCTCTCTTCAGCCTAATACTCCCTAATACTTTGTTCTTTACTTCATAAAACTTTGCTGACCTTCTGTCAATTACTAACCTCTGGAGCTCCTAAACAAAGGGCCCACTGTACCTTTTGATTCAGCTGCCAATCTGATTACTTTGGCTGGGGGAGGCAGGCTGCTTGGGTTACTGAATCAGGGCCTTTCATTGAAATTTCTCTTTTCCAACATCTGCAGCCCCTGGCAACCAATTGCAGAGTGGGCTTGGCAGACCTGTAAAAGGTGGTAAACAGTCTACAAAAGATGCAGTTTGTAGCATAAAATCAGTGTGCCCCTTTCATAGTGATGGCACATTAGAGCCTCCACAGCACATGTTGCTTAACTGCTGCTGCTTCACATAAAAATAGCTGACATGGAAATAATCTGCACTTCTTGTTGTCACTACTCAGACAACTGTAAAGTCTGAAAAACAGGCACTTCTTAGCTTGCTATCAGCTTGCAAAGCATACTATTCACGGGTTAGTATCTTAACTAGTTTATTTAATCTTCTGCCATCCAAAATTCTTTAAAATTACTTTCAGCTAAATTCATAGAAATAAAAAGCTCTCACTATGAGGCTATCAGAAAGGGAATAAGCCTTTCTAAGTCTGCTTTCTTATAACATCAAAATAATACTAAATAAGTCTGAAAGTCACAGAACCTTCAGAAAGCTGGTAGAAAATACAGACAAGAAACCTGTTACAAGAGTAATACAGAATAAATTGTTGAGTTATACAGAATAAATTCCCACATTTTATAAGCAATCCTTATTGAATCAAATCTCTTGTTCCATTAGTGTGAATTTCCCCCTCTGGGTTGGTTTTTTTTTGTTTTTTTCTGCTTTACCTAACAGCTATATTGCAATTGTTTCCTTTCAGTAAGCATCAGAAACACTCTTACAATAAGTGGAAACTACACTAGGCCACAGAAGATAGATCTGGCGTTTATGACCTGTAGCAATAAATAGGGCTTTATTATTGATTTTGGACAGAAAAATTATCATTGATTTAAAATCCAGTTCCAAACAAACACAAATGTTAAAGCCACCTTCATTCTGCCCAGCGAGACCTAATTTCTCGAACACATCTTGACAGAGATTCAAAGTCCTATACCTTGACATCTTTTTGTTAAGTTAAATGCATAAAGAGGGAATCTCGGCTACTGTGAATATATGTTTTCAAAGACTGAGCTAAGATAGACTAATCTTCTGCAAAACTAGTAGTCAAGTGCATGATGAAAAAGTTGCTTTATGAATTTCACAAGGTTCCTTCAGGAACTTCCTAAAAATAGTAAAAGAAATCAGCTGGCCATCAGCACAGAAATGTGGGGAAGGAATGACTCTTGATTTCCACAGAGAGCTATGATGACCCTCCTAAACAAAACAAACAAACAAACAAAAAAAAGCATACTTAAGATGCAGTTTATCTTCTTAGTCAACAGCCAGGTGCCTCCACAAGTACTATGAAGTCAGCGTGGAAAGAATAAAACCAGATAAGTAATTTAAAATACTATTACCAAAGATTCCAACAAGACTTCAGTGAATACTTTGATTTATTTTAATGCCTCACACTGTTAATGCACATCTTACATTAACCACAGAGCTGCATTTTCAATTGCACCATCAATCTTTACCCTTTCATTACATGACCCTCATCATTGAGCTTAGCTATGAAATAATTTAGACTCTTCTTTCCACAGCTCATATTTGCCACTTAAAATGAGAGTGCACAAATCTTAGTGAGACAACCCAAAGTTAAAGATTTATTCAGATTTCATTCACAAAGGAAAATTGACATTCATTAACAGATGTTGCAACAATGCAGTAAACCAAACAGCACCCGTGGAAAAGAAGACACTAAATTTAATCCACTTTTTTCAGTGTCCAACCAAGTTCAGAAGATGATAAACTTTGCACTACAAATTATTCTATTAATTCACCATAAAAACACTCTTTTGATAAAGTTACAATAAAGTCCATATCCCGTTACTTTACACCACAGAGTGGAGACCATTAAACAGGAACCTAGCCTACAGAAAGAAATATCCAAATCCAAAAGAATATCCAAATCCTAATTTCAACTCCTAGGAGTTTCTGGAAAGTCCTGGCCAAGTCACCTCAGGCCAGATTTCTAAAAGCATTTGATGCCAAAAGATGCAGACAGATGTTTACCACGATTTTCAGAAGCATGTGGGCACCAAAATCTCATGTCTGCAGTAAATACCCCTTAATCGCTTGTACCTTGGCTACCCAGGGGCTGTAAGGGGGAATGGTTAGCTTCCTGATGTGGTTCCAAGTACAGCTGCATGAATGTTGGAGTCAGGACAAGGAAGGAAGCAGCACAGAAGCAAGAAGTCGGGGCAGAAAAAGGCAGGAGATAGTTTTTTGATGACTGTGTTGATTTATGCCACTTTGAACGGATCACAGAATTCAAGACTTAAACCTTATCACTGCACACTGTGGCAGAGAAAACTTACAGTCACTGCAGAGCTCTAGCATGTCTCCTAGTAAAGGCAAAAATTAAAGCACTATTTGGAAACAAATTAAGATGTAATTATGCCAATAAAGCCATTCTGAATGCTTAGTAAGTAAGAATGAACTCTGTGGTATTTACAGCACAAAATACTTGAGGTTTTTTCAAACCACAAATGCATATCAACACCATTTTTAATTTAGCAACAATGGAACTACGTCTACTAGCTACCACAAACATAGCTTTACTCTACAAATAAACGTTGAGCAGTCTGAGTCAATGTACTAAGGAGCATACAAAAGCCTTGAACCACTGGAAAAAGTGCAAGTCATTTAGTATTTGAAACAAATGGTCTTTGATATTAATGCATTATGTTACTTTAAAAAGTTTGAAAAAGGAAAAAAAAAGAAAAAAAAGTAAAGCAATTGTGGGTACATTCCAAAACTCTTCACCACCTCAGCTGTAAAATCAGTTTAAACACAACCAATAGAGGCTCTGAACACACCTGCAGTAGCTCAAAGAACACCAAGCAACATGATAATTATCCATGGCATTATTGCATGATTGATTATTTTACTGCTTCTGGCTGTGAAAACAAAATAGTCTCAACCAAAAGGCTGAAAATAATCATGATTTATGAGTATAACACTCCATCAACTGGGATAAACAACCATTTCCACAGCACTCTTTTTTTCTGAAAAATGCTTCAGAATCCAAAAATGCCAGTCCTGCTTGCAGCCTTAGGCTGAAATCTTTAAGACTCCAATTCAGAAAAAAACTCCTACTCAGACATTTAGAAGTGGGATCATTTCTAAGCAACTCTTAAATGCCTCCTATATTTGAAAGAATAAACTGACATTAATCTCCCTCAGGTCACAATTGACTGTAACAGAACGTAGCAGAAGCTGCTATTATTTGTCTTAATCGCTATTCTGACTGGGTTGACAACAACAGGCAGTGGAACTACTGTAAGTGTAAAAAAACTCCTACACTGTCCAGCTTTTACTAATTGTATTTCAAAAGCAGGAATTGCAGACCAGTCCTGGAAGTTAGTTTGGTTACAGAGAGCCACTCTAGTCTCTGGAAAATAGTGAGAGTAAAAAGCACATTTGTTTTAATCACAGCATTTTATTTTTACTGATAAAAGTACTTACGGGCCAGTACTAAAACCATCTTCCTGACATAAAGCATATAGTGGAGACCAATGAGTAACTTATTCTCAAACCTCTGTCTCTGATATTAAACACTAATTTGGGAAACATGGGCATCCAGGCAGGAGCTCTAGGTTCTCAATGTTCTAAGAAACAAAGGCTGGCAAATGAGCCAATGACCAGCCAACATTGATTTTAACATAAAATCATTAAATAGATAATCATGTTCTTTCCTATCACAATTTTTTAAAAGACTTGAGTAGATAGCGCAGTATGTTTCTGGCTATTTGGAGGTATACCTTCCCACTCAGGATTTGTCACCAAGTCATATTAGAATGCGATTTTACATATTAGAACTGGATTTTGCAAAATTAGGCTATTATGTAGACATAATATACACCAAATCCTAATATACAGCAAATATTGTTTTCAAAGAGAAGCAGCTGACCGTTAGTCAAATTGCTTCTTACTATAGGTTTTATATAAATACACCAGATTCAATTATTAGGACAAATATCTTTTTAATACAAGTGATCTTGGTTTCTAGATTAAGCACTTATTTTTTTTATTTCTTACTGGAAGTCCTCATTAATTAGCAATTAATTATAATCTATATGCACAAAAAAAGAGCAATTCCTTTTCCCGACTTACAGTTCAAGATGTATTGATGGTTGTGGAGCAAGCATGGAGTAAGGAAGTCAGTGTGCAGGTGGTGTGACCAGGCAAGTCACAAGTGAGCACTACCACCTCTTATGATCAGATCAAGTATTGTTGGTGGCCAAGCATCATTCTGTGTGTGAGTGTGTGTGTGTGTGTGTGTGCGCGCGTGCGTGCCCACATTTGCCTCTGTGTGTAGAAAATGAAGGCTAAAGGTAAGAAAGAATGCCAGGATGTAAAGGAAACACCTAATATATATTTTAGTTATTGAAAAATGCAAACCAGTTACCTGGAAGTTCAAAAAAGAAGTTTTATTAGCTTTTTCTGTTTTCAGTATTATTTGTATGGATTTATTTGTCTAAATAACATCCATAATAATGCTAAAACAGTATTTGTATTTATTCACTTGAAGGTACTTATTTAAACCACACAATATTTCTGCTAATGAGCTGCTCGTCCAGTCTAGATAGGAAAAATCTTTTTCTTCCTACTGCATAATCTTTGACTTGTTGATTACAACTGAATGCACACAGTGAATATATAGCTGCTGAGTGCACTGAAAGAAAATCCCATTTCTGTTTTTCTTGTTGTTTAAACTACCTTCGCTGCTACAAGGAAAAATACACAGTTCAGACCTGCAAGTGGACTTCAATCCAGTTGTTCTGTTATTTGTCCTTAATTAATGGACCTTAGCAACACTTTTCTGCACAAAAAGAGAGAGGATATTATCTGCATATCTTCTCAAAAACAATAATAGAAAGAGTCCCGAAGTGGAAAACAGAGCGAGCAGAGTGCTTCCAGATGTGAAGCCACACAATTTTCAGTGGGTGGACAGTGAATGAACTACATGAAAACCTGGACACAGTTCCACTGGCACTAGCCAAGATGTCCATTTCCAGATGACACAAATCAAAAATCACAGAATTGTAAGAAGCAGCTTCACTGACCCAGCAGTGCAGAAGACAGCCAGGTATGCACTCACAAGCAGGAGGGCTCAAAACACCGGGTAGTTTCCACCCAACTGCTAGAGGTTTCCCCAAGCTAGGCAAGGATTTCCTGAGCTTCCACTATCATTCTTCATTATCCAGCTTAATGATTGTAACTAATACAAATCACTTTAACCATTTTATTACCATTTTATTACAATTCTGTTTTAGCAGTAACAGTCAAGGCTCCCAAACTGACATTTTAATGGGTCCTCAAACCAACCCTTGTGTAAGGGAAAGTGCACTCTCAAAGCCACATCTTCCCACCAAATTCCTCTGAACCTCGAATAAAATCCTACTTTGCAATCTATGCACTTCCCCACCTTTTTCTTACCATGATGGCAGAGACTGACTGGTTGTTTTATTCTTCACATGGGTCAGTTTTGTTTTGACATCATTGAAAATGCTGCGGCTGTAAGACACCTGTTTCCATGACGTGAAACAACAGACACAAACTAATTTCAGATTGCAAGGTTAACTTGTGGCACTGAGCCATGACCTCAAATTCTTACTTATACATTGAACAAATCTTGTCATAAAGTCACAGCTGGGATTTCATAGATGTGTTTTGAGAAGAGCACTCATTTAAAGGACAACCTCGTATTTTTAGCAAATGCAACAGGAAGCCCACATCTGTGAATAAACTATTGCAGCCATACTCGTAGATGGGAGTGGGACAAGCTGTGTGGAACCAGCAGCATTTACTGCTGGAAAGTTGGTTGTTTCCAAACCTGAAGTGCAAAGTGCAGAAAAGCCAACAGCTACTCCAAGCAACTACCAAACATACTGGTCTTCATTCCTAATGCTCTGAGCCATAAGGAAGATCTCTCAACTCTGGGATTGAGAAAAATTATGTTTTAAGGAAGAAAAATGTGAGAATTAGAATTGGGACTTATTTGTGTTGTTTTCATGCATTTTATTATGCTTCAAAATATTATTTCAAAATATTATTTCAAAATACACATAACTGGTACTCTGCTCAGATCCAAACGTTAGTTTTGTATTTGATACATTCCCTTGCAACCCTTGTTTACCTAATCAAAGTGGACAGCTGTGGTTTTCCTTATCCTTAAGCAAATATTTGCACAGGTATTACTTGTGTTATACATTACCATAAAGTTTTGCAAGCAAATACCAACCATTCCAATCTAAATGTCCTCAAATAGGAACTTGTAACAAGTGTGAGCAACTGCCAAATAAATTGTTTCAAGCATATAAACAGTTGCTTTCCTTCGTGTTAGTTACAGACAGCTTTAAAACTGCATTAGCTCCAAAGTATAGACAAAGGCTGATAATTCTAATAAGGAAGAGAGGATGCTAGAACCAGAATACACTCATATACATAACAATCCAAGCCGCCATTATAGCAGATAGTACCATTAAAAGCAGCCACTATAGCAGAGAATGACATTAAGGAATTACATGATTTTGAATACTTGAATCTAAGACTTTTGTTGATAACAAAGCTTCAGTTGAAGTGTCCCACGTGATATACATGGAAGCAAGGTATTCATAGTTGGTACTTACTGCACAATGGAAAAACTGAGAACTGCTCAGTTTAACAGTCAACTTTCTGACTGCAAATGCTCTTATTTATTCTCAATAATAGGTTGATTCTAAAATGCTAACTGTGATCCCTCTGGTATTAAAAGAAAAGTAGAATCAAATCTTTCCATCCTTGCTTGCACATGAAGTCAAACCACTTTCCCTGCACTATGTGAATTTCCCAGGTCTGGCTGGTACAGAGCCCGCCAGATAATTACCATCTTGTTCTATGCTACTGCACAGGCTGTGATCTGAGGTGTTCAGAGAGGGAACTGCCAGAGATGGGGAAGATGGCAGCTTGAGTCCAACACACAGAGATCAAGAGCTCAGTAATGACTGGAAAGAGCCAAGCCACAGGCATGACAGCGGCATGCCCAGTCATGCAAGTGGAGGAGGGAATATCACAACTCTACAGGACAGTTGGCTAGCAAAGCAGAGTGTATTTCTTCTCGCTCATCTGACTGTTTTGCTGCACACACACACACACATCAACATTAATATGGTTTGTTTCCAATCGAAAGCATACGTTTCCTCTTAGGAAATAAGTCAAGCTGCTTGCATATATCCTGACAAAGCTCCACAGCACTAGAAATAGTTCTTTGATGGTTGCCTGGGGGCTCAGCCTCATTTACAGTAAATAACTTTTACATGATAGAAGACTATTACAAAAATTAGCAACCAAAAGCTACCTTTGCTAGTAGTTGCAGAGATGCCATCATTTGGGTGGTCAGAGGTGTCCTATCATGGTAGCAAAGACCAGGAAATATTATTATATCTGCCACCAGTTTAATGAAAACAGCTTTTACTTCCAGCTGCTGCCTCCTCACTCTTCCAGGGTATGTGAGAATCTACATCCTTCTGTAATAAAATTCAGCTATACCCAAATCTTTGCCAAGTACCTGCTTTACGTAGCGGTTACTGTGTTATTAAAGGTATGGGGGTTTATTTTTCTTGCTATGTAGATATGTTCCCATGCTTTGGAAAAATACTTAGGAATTCTGTCCAAAGCACTAAATGAGATGCTAACCATAACCTAACTATTAGCTGTCTGCTGTGGCACTGAAGAAATGCATCTTTGAAAAGACAAGTGGTTATTTGCATGAACTGCACTTTTTATCACATGAAATTAAGAATACACTGGGAAAAAGCTTCTTTGGATCTTCCGATAGATCTACTACTTACTGCCTCTACAAAGCAGCCAACATGAAAGAGACTTGGTGATTTACAGTCTAACTCTATGAATGTAGATAACATCTGGTTAAAGATCTAAAACAAAACAAAGAACTCTGTTTTACTCTTGGAATGGTTTCTCAAATATTTAAAACTACTATGACCCAGAAAGCCAGGCAACTGATATATTGCCCTCGACCTTGTCATTCTTGGCTAGTTTGTTTTCTCTGCTCTGTCTCTGTATTCTGTCTTGTATATATTAATCTGGAATGCCTAACCTCACTCATTTGATAAAGTAAGCAGTGTACAGGTTTTCAAGTGCTCTGCTCAGCTATTTGACTGTCCATGAGTATCCCCTGACTAGGTAATATTGCAGAAACTTTGTTTTTGCTAGCATCACTTTTGAGAAGAAAAATATAATTAGAAAAGTCTAAAAAGATTCCTACTAGTATAATGAAAGTTATACCTGAAACATATTCAAAGAATATTCGTTTTCATTTTGTGTATTTATTAAATTAAGTTATATATTAATATAGACTATTGATATATAGTAATATATTATATTCCTTTAAAAAAAAATCTATCTAGTTATATCTTTCTCAGATAAAAGTGAGCCAGTCAAAATGCCAATGCAGGAAACCTTAGTAATAGCACAAGGTAAATGAACTCCATTTTGGTTTTATACTTGCCTTACTAACACAGTGTATACTAGTCTTCTTAACAAAGCAGTGGTAAACTTGAACACACAAACATGACATGTCAATCTAAACATAATATATTAACAGAAAAAAAATTATTGTGAATATAGAAGTGGACTGCATTACATATAGATTTCTCCCTCCTATTTTTCTCTTCCTCTGCACACAAATAAGCATACAAATTCAAGCCCTCCCTCCAAAACCAGTAAAAGAATGTACAACTCACAGTTCACACACTGCAATTCTTGCATGCTTACAACTGCTAATAGGAGTTTCAGAAAAGAACAATAACAAATAAGAGTCTACAGTTGGCATAAATCCCTTTCCAGGAAAAGTTGTACAAAATGGCAAAAGTAAAATTAAATCATAATGATGAAGAAGAAAATTCACAGACTGCAAAAGTCAGCTTTGAGGAAGATACACCCTTGCTGCTGCACAGCAACTCAACTTTTAGTAGCTGCAGAAGGACTGAATTCCTTTACCATAATCCACCCTTCTACCCATTACTTTCGATGAGACAAAGGCTACCACAAACTTTCAGTCACTTGGTTTGGCAGGACTTTGTGAAACTACTTCATAAACAAAAGAGGCAACATATATACTGTATTATGTTACTGTAAAGAAGGCTTTTAAGCAGAATTTAAGTGAACTTATTGGTCTGATTCATAAAATAGTAATTCTTAGTGGACTTAGAATTTATGGTAAAACTTTACTTGAACAACGGCCCCTTTCTACTTTAGTTAGTACAAAAGGCTGTATCACATTCTGATTTATTGCATTCTGATTGTTATACTTTTAATTGATTTTTAAGAGATTTATAACAATGCTCCAGTACAATGACAAGGAAGTCAGTAACTACTTTCATATGTATTTTATTTTTAAAATAAGGAGTCTGACACTCAGTGCTCAAGGTGCTTGTGTATCCATTATATCAAATAGGTTAATATAAGATCCAATTATGTCAGTTCACTGAAAAAGTGTGCCTAATGAGGTATGTTAAGCAATGTCATTTATTACAGGATAAAAGTATGATTGGATTTCTGTAATTTTCCCACATTCCAGTGACTAAGCATTCAAAAGAAACTGCTTAGGTACAGTAATGCTTAATACAGAGCAATAAAGTAAGGTGAAGCCTTTATGTTAAGATGACATTTTACTCCACAGACTTTCTAGCTAAATTTTGCAAGGGAAATAGTTCTGGGAGATTGAGCGCAGGCTGGCAAACAGCAGCATGAACAAAGGCTGTAATTACTACTCATCCCACTTCAGTCAACCAGAATATAAAAAATGCTGATCAGAATTTAGATTTGCTTGGACGATGCCTGGAAACTAAATTATGATTCAGTACCAACAGGAATTAAATTATTCAATTCAGCATTACCTCAGCCTTTTTCATAGTATTAGACATCTCAGTTTTCTGAAAGTTTCAGATATTTAAGTTGTGGGAAAGCTTTTCAAGAGTAAAAGTTATGCATAACCAATTTGAAGGTGACTGCAGAACTCAAAGATAGAAACAAACAGGCTTGTTTCAAAATCATTTGTTAATTCCTTGCTATACCCTGTGTAATGGGTCTACAGAAGAAGCAGATCTTCAAGATGGAAGAACAAAGTGTTGTGTTTGTTGTGCAAGTGAGAAGCCCTTTGAAAGTCAATGTAGTTCAAAGAATTCAAATCCACCTAGAAAAAAATGTTTAACAGGAAAAAATGTTTCATTCAGACTTCAGTTTTCAAAATAAGACAATTCAAGAAAAGCACTTGTATTTATATTGTCTCTCAAATATTGTAGGCCAGAAATTAAGATGAAAATGTTTACATATGTGAAGCATTTGAAAATGTGTTTTTTATTAGGTTAGCAGAAAGCAGTTGCTATACCTAAAAGAGTGTAAGTTTCTGTTAGTAATATTTTTCTTCTCTTCATAGGGAGAATAAAGACATTAATCAGAGTCCATCCATTCACCTCAGGCTGCAGCTTGTCAGGAAACATGGTGCAGTAATCCTTGTCTCTGCCATTCTTTCACCTTTTAAGTCTTTATTTCAATCCAGATAAACAGAGACAAAAATGTTTTACTTCCTGTTTATATCTGTGACATCACAGCCATGGCTGAGGCCTTTAGGCATTATTTTCATAATGTCTAAAAATAATTAAGAAATCATGATACTGAAAATAATTCTCCAGATTAGCTCCTTAGAAGGTGCCATACAAACACACACATGGGGTAACATTTTTAACTAAGCTGGGGGAGTGTATGAGAAACAGGCTTAAAGCAGCAGAGCCACTGTCCTTTCCAGCAGTGACTTCAGCAGAGTAGAAACTCTGCAGACCTACCTCTTGGCACACCTTGCATCCCTGCTGCCAGGAGCTACAATTCACCCAGGTAACGTGCAGAAAGCTCCCCAAACAAAAAAGGGAACTATAAACTATACCAACAAGTTTTGTCTCTTCTGTGTATACTGCAAGGTTTGCTGCTATTAGAAAGGAAGAATCAAAGGGGTTAACACCACCACTCCTTATGCAAAGGACCTCTGAGTTTGCTACTTGCTGTTCAGAACCACTTTCAAAATCCCTGTTGGCACTTGAAATAATAAAGCCGTTAATAAACTTACTGCTTTCTTCTCACTTGCATTTCCCCTCTTAGCTGTTCCTTTCCTAGAAGGGTAAATGCTTAGGTGGCAGTCCTTAGCCTGACAAACATGGGTGGACAGTCTACTGAGAAGCAGAAGAGTTGCTTGCTGTGAGACATGTCACTGTTTCATTGCAATAAAGTGAAGGTTCAGAAGTCTAATCAAAGTAGGTAATTTTTTTCAAGAGATAGCACATTTATGGAGGAAAAAGAAGCCTTGTGAAGTAACAGAAATACTTACTGTCAGTGTTTCAAAACAGGCGGTGAAGAAGAGCACTCCACTTTAATTCTGTACCTTCACTCAGTAACATAGACAGCACTTGGGTTGTTTATGGCTGCTTGTGTAGCCCTGTTCGCTGACTTAAATGACAGCGAATCATTTAGTCATTCGCTAATGACTAAATTGCAGTCATTGCAGGCTAAGCAATGTCTCTATACATATTCTGGACAAGAGCCACAAAATATGTACCATTCTCTGTTTATTTAAGACACTGGATGAAGGATATTTCACCTTGGAGTGCTCATGGTCAGTCTGCTCTCTCTTTCCCCATCTCTTTTCCTTCCTCCCTTTTTAGCTTCCTCCCCCTCCCTCCCTCCGCCCTCCTTTTTGTCCTCCTTCTCTCTTTTATCCAGGGTAAAGATGTTTATGACCAGGTTTCTCTAAAATGTTGACTCATCACTCATGCAGTACAGCACTGTGCTCTGCTTTCAGCACTGCAAAACTTAATGCATTTTGTGGAAACTTTTCTGCCAGATGTTGCCCTATTAAAAATTTGTCCACAGCAAAAGAAGAACACAGTGATGTCCTGCCTTTTGGCAAAATGACAAAACAGACATGCATTAAACATCGGCTTTCCCGAGTTTACATCACTCACACCCTTCAGTCTACAAGGACCTACAAATTACAGCTGTCGAAGTTTTTGCATAACCTAAACTTTCAGCTCTAGAGAACCCTTACTCGTCTACATTTATTTATATTCTTGGTAATGGAGTGGTTCATTATTTATACTAGCTGTTTAAACAGTAACAGGATTGTTTTAGGAATTGTGCATTTGTGCAGAGATGAGCTGTGTATTTTATGTATCTGAAGAAAATCAAGATTCATCAACCAAAGTAAGTGGACAATCATAAGCATAAAATACTTTTCCCTAAAATCTTTTGCAATATTTTTTGCAAGTAAACATTGTAGATTATTTCTCACATCTACTAGTCACATTGCTTGACTGTTAGGATTTAACATTGTTAACATCTATAAACAGACATTGCTACTTTTTCAAGTCTCCTTTCATTTTTAAAAATGTGTAACTTTGCACATGTGTAAACAATGGCTCAGGAGACATGTGTTACTGGAGAGTTATGACCTACATACTAAACAGCCTCCTAACTGAACTTAAAACTGAAGGCTCTGCAAACCTTCAAAAATAGAAATGGATGAACCTTTTCAAATAGGGAGACTTTAGATCTTGGAGATTCACAGTATCCACAGAAGTAGCAGGAACTCTGGCACCTCTTATCTCCTTTCAAAACTGACTGCATCAACAGAATTTATCACTATCTGCAGGCAAATGGAAACCCGGACTGTCTACGAATGACAGCTAGTCTGTATTAAACTGCAAAGATAGTGTTACCATAGGAGTATGATGTATGTACCTAAATATGTACAAGGTAAATATTAATTTGGACTTTTTCTCTCTCCAGTCCCATCCAACCAGTATCATTTCAGCATGTTCCTTTTAAGAGATGTTCAACAATATAGAAATTCAAGGAAAATAGTTCAAAAAGTTAATAAAACGGCTTTCCAGAACCCACATTTCAGAACTTAAAAGCCAATTAAGAATGAAGTTAAATTTTCATGCTAAAACACTGGTAGTGACCATGTACCCAGTGCAAGGGTGAGTGTTTATGACCTCAGTGAGATGGGATTTCCACTTCCTTTAATGAGCCAAGACATCAGAGCTGCACTCTTAACTACCACTTACACAGAAGCCACCCTTGGGACAATATGTCTGTTTCTGCAGAAGCAAAGGAAAGCAGGTGTGGAGAAGGCGTGGGGGAAAGATAGGCATGGGGACGTGGAAAAAGACATGCATAATTAGACCAAGACAATGCTGGTAAATGTGGTGTGGCTGACCTTTGAGCCAGAAAGGAGAGGAAGAGAGTACAACTGTGAAGTTTTGCATTAGGAATTGCTGGTGACTCCCATATTTCCCTAGCCCTGGGTAGCACTGCATGCTCATTTTTGTTTCACTGATCCCACCAACAGCCCATGTCACCACTCAATACTGGTTTCCAGTTTGCTGTCTCCATAACAATGGCTCTTCCTACCAGAGTATGGTGTTTTTTTCAGAGCTGTCTGGATTTTGAGTTTGATGAGATAGCAGAAACATGTTATCCCAGCTTCCCTGTCACAACATCTAATACTGTCAAAAGACATAAAACCAAAGTGCCAGCTATACTAGAAATTATATACGACTTATAGGCATCTTGTTTACTCATGTAATTCACTGTTCCTTTCTTAAGTAAACAGCTGCATCTTAGACCTATAAGACATGTGGGCCAAAAAATTAAAACTCTGCCTTACCACAACTGAGAGGTAGACTGTGGCATTTAGCCGAAAGCAGTCAAATCTCTTGACTGGAGAGCAGAGATTGGCTGGTGAGTGAGGAAAGGCATATCTGCCAGCTGTAAGGTACACATCTAGCTGATCAGCCATGCCCCTTTGCCAAGTAGCATGTGCTGCTACTTTGCTTTGGCAAACCAAACAACAAAAGGAGAACTTCTGTACAGAGACGAATAAAAAAGCAAGACAGCATGGCAAAGGAGAAGCAGGGGACCTGGTGAAATCTGGAGGTCTTCAGATGTGAATCACAGAATCACAAGGTTTAAAAAGACTTTTAAAATCATCAAGTCCAACCATTCCTGTCCTAAGCTAAACCATACCCCTAGGTATCTCATCTACCCTTTTTTTAAACACATGCAGGGAAGGTGACTCAACCTCCTCCCTGGGCAGCCTGTTCCAGGCCCTGACAGCTCTTTCAGTAAAAAAATTTTTCCTAACATCTAATCTGACCCTGCCCTGGTGCAGCTTTG
>VZTU01019049.1:0-18154 GCA_013400835.1 Zapornia atra
TTTGAAGATGAAAAGCAGAGTCTGGAGGTAAAAGGTCTTACTATTCTTTGTTACAACAAAAGTTGCTGTAAAAAAGTAACAGTTGTGTGTACACATAGCTGAGCTTTGAGTTGCTCATGCTGACATTACTTCAAAGAACGTTCACATTGAAGAGAGGGGAAACTAAAGGCTCAGTCAAGTTTACCTTCTGCAGTTGTTCACGCAGACCTCAGTGTCAAGAGTTCTCATTATGCTGTACTGCTTGTAGGCTTTGTTCTTTCTGTCTGCAGATTCACAAGGTTCATTTCAACAGTGATGGAGTATTGCACACCTGTTTAAAGAACAGCATCCTCTGTGTCCAGTGCCAGCCAAGACTTGACACAGGGAGGAATCCCGTAGTTACCCTATGCTCTTAGTATGAAACGTACTTTTGCTCATTTTGTGTCAATTTTATTCCTGTATACTAGAAACAACTTCTGGGACCCTGTCCTCAGAGTAATAATTTAAGGTTTCAACTGGCTTCAAAGGAAAAGGAATGTCTCTGTTTGGTGTTAGAACAAATAATTTTTAAGCATAAATGAGCTTAAAGGCTACTGTGTGGAAGCATCCAAGCATCGTGTTCAGAAATATCTGAAGACTTATTTCTGATGGTTTATTGCAATACATTACCCAAAGTTTATTTTTTCTGCATCTCTCTTGTGGAACAGAAAGATCTGAACTCTTGAAAGCATGCCAGCTGACGGAAGAAGTTCAAGCAACCTTTATCTGAAGTGAAGGTGGCTGTGCTGTCTTTACATTGTCTGAGACTGTGACACTTCACATTGGTACATCCATTTACAAAATGAACTGTTGGCTTTTCCTCCGTTTGCACTGAGGGTAGTATCTTCATTTTAGCAACAGAGAAGCAGCATAAAATCCCTTCTCCTTTTCTCTAGGAGTAACCATGAAGAAGGTGACCTCATCTGCTTCAAAGCTGTGATGTGCTCCTTGAGCAATTAATACCCGTAAGAAGTTGAAGATTGCAGAGTCCACAGACATAGCAAGTCTGTGAATTGTAGGTGAAAGGAGGAGAATTTTTTCAGTTTACAATTAATTTACTGATATAGTATTTTGGAAAGCTCCCATGCAAAGAAACATGCACAGAACGTGTATAAAAATCTACTACAAGATGAGATCGCCAAGTCCGGAACCTTGACATTTGATGTTACTGACATGTTACTTCAGAAAATAAAATCCATACTGCAATTAAGTAGTCATATTTTTCTTTCTGAGTGCATGGCCTCAAAGTCTCCATTATCTTCAGTGATGCTGCAGAGAAAGGGGTACCTCAGGTCACAGGGGAGTGCTTACAGAAGATAGGTGCTATTTCAGTTAATACCTGCTCTGATCTGCTAGAATTCGATGTGTGTGCTTCTCCCTAATACGGTCCCCATAGCAGTTAATTAGCTTCTGTGTATGAAGTACATGAGTGCACCCCTATCACTTGTGTATAGATGTGCTTATAAAATTAATCTAGGTAGTTACAGAATGAGCTGCCTCCTCATGTGGCTCTGGGGGAACTTGCTCATCTACATGTTTCTACTTCCAGGGTTTTATTTTTTTTTTAATATAAGCATCATCTTAGTTCTAAGTTCAACACACAAATATTAAAAGAGGAAGAGTGAAAAAGACTGACATGAATTTTCTATTGGTTTATATTGAGGTGTAGTTATTTGAACCTTGGCTGGATTTTTTTTTTACCCATAACTCCACTTCGACTGTGTCTTGACTTCAGGTGCCTTCCTTGGCTCTGTTCTGGCATTGCTTCCGTTTGACTTTGATGATTAAAGGTTAGGTCCTGGTGATTGTAAACTGCACCCCAGGGGACTGTCCCTGGAGGCACGGTGACTCAGAGGTGTCTGACGCAAACTACCTCCCTGCTTCCTCCCGGCCGCAGGCATGCAGGTACTCACTGCATCCGTCGGTTATTACATGCCCATCCCACACAGCCTTGGTGGGGACGGTGAGTAGCAGGAGTGGAGCCAGATCTTCACCTTGTTCGTGCCTCTGCCTGCTCCCATCAAGTGGGCTTGCAGTCCTGTTTCCCTACAGTTAGATTGCTGGTCCAGCAGGTCCTCTATGGAGGTGAATAAGTATCTGGTCATTAAACACTTCCTTCTGAGGTTACTTGGTGCTTCTAGCCAACATCCATATGTGCTGTACCAAATAAAATCCACATCACTCTTTCCTGTGTGTTGATTTCAGGTACAGCTTATGTTCTTCAGCAATGTGAAGCTCTAGCAGCTCCTTTTCTTTGTATGAGAGGGTTCTTTGCTAATGTAGCCTATGTGGCAACACTGGTTAAGCTTTGATGTATATGTCATCTTTAAGCTCATCATCTGGCTTTGAACAGAAATTAAACATTAGGTCCACACATGTTATAAAAACAGCCAAAGGTGCTTGAGATAAGAACAGTGACAACTGAAAAAATAGTTTAGTTCAGTAACTATTGTAAAATATTTTGAGTGAAACTAAAGATGTATTTGAAAGTTTATACCTAATATTTCAGTTGGTCTCATTGTAGGGTGACTAACACAATGTAGTAAGAGTTAAATAAACTCCCTAAATCAAAAGATACATTGCTCTCTGACTTAGTAAAGGAACAATGCTTTGAACAGAGTTCACATCTCCTGCTATCCATTATGTGTATGGCATTCATCTTACTGTAGTTGAGAAACATGAAATATTTTGAAAGTATTTCTCCTAATTACACCTAATGAGATGCAAAAACTAGTTACAGATGATAGGCTAAAGGCTTGATAAAGAAAGAGGCCAGGGTGTTGAAATACCACAGGGTTCAGGTGGTAGGCAGTATAATAGGGCGAGCTGCACACCTTGTAGTGAGATCAGAGTATCCCAGACACACATCACCCAGAGCTTGCAGAGTGACTTCTGTGTTGCCCCTGCTACAAGGTTGAGTCTTTTGGCAAAACGGAGTGGGAGGCCAGTGCTGTTGCAGTGAGTAGCTCTGGCGTGGTCATGTCTGCAAAGAGAAGGAAAAGAATTTGCAGAACACCTTTTCCAGGAGAACTCTCTGGGTCTAATGCAAACACAGAGGTGCATCCTGAGGCATCACTGCCCAGGCATCTAAGTCTCTCCCAGATGTAGGAACCAGGAAAACGGTTCCTTGATTGTGATAGAAATCTCCATCAGATCCTAATGTGACAAGGAGGTTTTCAGAAGCTGATTTTTTTTTTTTTTTCTGTGAAAAGAGGACTATTTCCACTGTTTACCTTTGAGCAAGATTTAAGAGACAACTGGAAGGTAAAAATCCATTTCTTGGGATGAACACCATTTGCTGCTGTTTTTTAGCTACTGTGAGAAGTACGTGATTAACCAGAGTGTTGCTGTGCAGAGTGTCTCTCCTGAAATTGTGCCTTTCTGTGTGACTGGTGTACCTTTGCAAGGAAATATCTTTAGTATAGACAAGCAAAAGTGCAGTGAGGACAGCGCTTTGCTGCTGCACGTCTTGTATTGAGATGCTCTCTGATTCAAAGAGCTTACTGTTTACAGAGATCCAAGCAGGCAGAGAGGACATGAGACAGAAACAAAAGCAGTTGAACCTACTTAACCTGTGAAAATAAATAAAACAGAATGCTGAAAATACAGATACAGGTGCCCTGACTCCCAGTGCTGTACTTCTTCATTGACCCAGACTAAGTTACAGCCACCAAGCTTTCTCAAGCACTTCAAGTTGTAAGTGGTCCAAATCCTAGCTTTGGTCTCATTTTTATTAAGGACTTGTCCTGATGCTGCTGCCCACTTGTTGTCCCTTGTCCCTTGTAACAACTCGACAATCTGCACCCCTCCCTGCTTTAAGAAAAGAACTTTGCTGAAGCTTCCCCAAGCTTTCCTTGGACAATGCATAAGAACTAATTTTATTTTTAGTGAATTCAGAGAATTCTCAAACAGCTTGCAAAGCAGAAGCGAAGCAGTGGAAGACCACAATTCTCTCTAATCAGCCTGAATTAAAGGAATGGGAATAGTTTTAGGAACCTAAAAAGGCACATGAAACCTGTTTAACAGGTTTGTGAGCCCCATGGAATCACCATGGTGCTTCTAAAAATGGTCTTTTTTTCCTGTTTTCTGATTTAGTAAGAGTAGATTTATTTTCAAAGATCATCTTTTTCTAAGAAATTACTACAGATCTTTGGATGAAGAAAGGTTATGCTGGGGTAACTGATTTGCCTTGTTACTATAATGCATTATCAAGATCATTTGAGTTTAGCAAGCTTTAGCAAACTGTCAAAAGCTGCTAGCAGTGTAAATCCCTGCAGCAATAAAGAAGATTCATGTGTTGATAGTCCTGCCATGAAGAAAAAGCAGAGGGCTAGAGGAAACAGTGCACTGCATAGGCATACTGTGGGCCACCATAGGGAAGTTCGCAGCGGCCCACGATTGGGATTTGTGCAAAATTAAGAATAGTACAGTCTGAGAGACCAATGGTTGGAAAGCATTTCCTGGCAGTCCTGAAACTGGATATACCACATTTTATGGATTTAAGTGGGAGCTAAAAGACAAAAATATTGCTGGAGGATGTATTATGGAGGTGGGGTGCTTCAGCTGCTAAATGAAACGACGACTAAAGAAGGAATTCTCAATGCCTTATTTATAATGTTCTTTAAGTCACTGCCTTTGGTGGGGCTCTAAGGAAACTGTTTTCAACAAGTGTGTAGGGAAACTGCTCGCACTACAACAGATTGCATGATCCGATGACTCACTTGAATTGCAGAAAGGAAGGTTGACTGGGAAAATAAAGAAAGTTTGGCAAAGTAACAAAATAAATACAAATTGGTGTGTGAGCAGGCAGGACAGAGTGCTATCCCGTGTGGGTGTACATACTCACGGTCTGAATGTGCTGCTTACTATTGTTGTGAAAACGGTGCCGGTTTAAAAAATGGCAGGTGAGAAATAGGGGATTTCAAAACTTCTTGGCAAAGGGCTACTGACTCAGTGGGAACAGAGTAACTTCAAACCCATCTGAAAGCCAGCAGTAACTGCTCCTTTATCCTCAGTATTATTAACAGCTGTGTCATAGACTTTTGAGCAAAGTTATCCTCATGATAATTGCTTTTTGTATGAGACACAGAAAAAAAATGGCTACAGAAGGAAAAAACCCAAATAAGCCAAAAACTGGAGTGCAGTTGCACTAGCAGTTGTCTAGCTGCTTTGGCTTGATTATTGAATCTGTTTTTCTTCTGATATTCTCATAAGGAGAAATTTCTATTTCATTGTTTCCTAAGTCATAAGAGGATGAGTTGATGCTCTGTGTTGTACTTGCTCTGATGTCTTGAACCACAACAGAAGATGACAGGGCCTGTGGAAAGAGACATCATGCTGGTTCACCATAAAAGGATCTTTGCACCATGCACAGAGGGAGAAAAGAAAGAAGTTTGTGTTCCTTATAGACAAATACAGACATTTAATAGCTTTTGGCCTTTAAATTACTCTGCAAAGGGGACCAAGGAAGGACGTGAGGATGGAAAAATTTTAAGAAATGTTTAAGCTTCACATAGTTATTTTAGAGATTTTTTCCAGGGAGAATTGGACATATTTGACTATTCTGCATCTGTGTATCTGCACCCTCTTTTCTCACCCCCTCTCATTAACCTTTGACTTTACTCTCCAGTGTCAATCCAATGCAAGGGGGAGAAGTCTCAGAGACACTGGTTCCTTTAAGATACATAAAAGCATGTGGCTGAGCAGAAGAGGGAGGGACAGCCAATATTCCACACTTTCCCACCTCTTCTTCCAAAGGAAAAGGCAACATCCCCACTTTTAATTTGTCAAATGGAAAATCCTTCTGAAATGTGCTGGAAACCAGGTTTCTGCTGCTCAGATGACTAATTTTATTTTTCAATTACATTCCAGCCAAGTGAGAAACATACCAAGACAAATTTTTAAAATTCACCTCTACATGTGCAGCTGAGTTAAAGCACATTAAGCTGAAATCAGCTGCAGCACGTGCATGCTCGCCGTTAAGACTAGGGATAACTGCTCTGAGAGGGTAGACCCGTTGGGTCAGGGTCTGTTGTAGAGAGGTGCTTCCAGTCTGAATTCTCTTTAACCTTTCTCAACAGTGGTAATTTTTTTTCATCTCTGCAGGATGTAGTGACTGGACAACATGAAAGGAAATGGAAAGCCTGGAAATCTCATTTCTTACTGATTTAAGCCATAAGCTGAGAGACACTTGGAGCAAAAATGTATGCTTGAGCACAAGGAGTGCAGTTTTAACACATTATGTATTTATTTATTTATTTAATAGCATGTTTTATTCCTTTTTATACTTTCCCCCTTCTCTTTCATTGTAAAACTTAGATCATATATTCCTGTGTTCTTTGCATTCTCCTTTGTTTTTAGGCTTCTGGTTTGCCCATCTCTTTCTGTCTTCCCAATTACCCTGATGAATTCTTGCACCTTTATTTTGAGGTTTTGGGGGAAAAAAAAAAGAAAAGAAAAAAATCAACTCAACAAATTCCCTTGTAACTATATGATGTCACTCTGCCTTACTCTACTTCCAGTACAGTGGCAAATGCATGCATGCAGCAAGCTTTCTCCAATAAATGATGTACTGGGATAAGTTGTAATTTGCATTGTTTGCCGGAACAACTTCCTCTAACTTTGTCATTCTCTGTCAACACTGTATTGATATTTGGTCATACTGAGTCTAAAGAAACAACTTGCTGCCTGACATGCTCTCAGCAAGCTCACCTGACATCCTTGGACTGTCCTTTCCAGCCTGGAAAATGCTTCTTGTTAATACACAACACCTTTTCTGCCTAGGCTGAAGAAATGGAATTAACTTCCCATTTATATATGCTGACTGCCTATCCAATCAGCTGTCAGATATATTGCAATATCACGATACCATGCTCCACAGAATGTGTAGCTGCTATTTGGTTGATTAATAAGTATTTGCTGATAAAAGTTTGCAAAATGTACAAAATTATTCAGAAATATGCATAACAACATATCACTTTGAACATGAGCAGAAATAAATCTCCTTAAGGAAAACTTTTTAAAGAAAAAATGTTTCTTAAAGGGAAATTTACTCATATATTGCATTTTGTTATTTCAGTGTGTTTTTTTTCTTTCACCTAAGATCCAGGAAATCGTCAGACTGTAAAAAAACCCCAGAAAACCCCAATGGATAAGGTCTTTGCTTAACACTTAAATATCAGGCTTTCTCTAATCAAGGTATCTGTTGTAGGAGTAGTAAAAAAGTGCCAAATGCTTCTCTTACAATCATATGACCAATAAATGCAGTAATTTTTATTTTGCTGTACTAGAGCAACTTTTCTAGAGAAGGGATCATGTTAGATGGAAGATGGCAAAATTCCAGGCAAATTTGAAGTAAATTGTTGGGTAATAGAACAATATTAGTCTAAGCAGTTAATTGCATCACAACTTACCCATTGGCTAAATCTATTTTTAAAGTTAAGTGTGTGCCTAACACTTGTATCTAACAGTTCTATGGAAGTTAGACATGTTTGGGGTTTTGCAAATACAACCATCCGGTGTTGGAATACCTTAAGTCAAGTTCACAGTTAAATAGTATTTAATAATGCCAATGAGACAGTATTTCTTATGCTAGAGTGATAGTTTATCATCGGACTCAACCCCCAAATCCTCACAATAAATATAAATTATCTCTCATCTATTCAAATGAATATGGCATATATTTTTCATGCATTTATGAAGCATAATCAGACTATTAAAATCTGAAGCTTAATTCACAGATGCCTTAAGAATCAAATGATGCCTTAAGGGAAATAGGTGGTGTAAAGAGCTTAAAGCAGGCTGCTGTCCTCATAAACGCAGTTTAAATACCATGGTAAAGACCCATGGTGAAGAGGCTTCAGGCTATTTCTTTAAATAATACATAATTTGATTTCATGCATGTATAATGTAGATAGAAAACCATTCTTAATAACGCACTAGATTTGTGTGGGCAAAAAGCAACAATCTTACATGAAGTTTCTAACACAGTCCATCAAGTGCTTGTAGAAAGGAAAGCTGATGTAGAGAAGAACCACTTTCTTTTTGCCCTTGAACTCTAGATATCTAACATTCAAGAAAAACTTATTACAAGAGGAATAATTAGCAAAATTATTAACAATCTACTTTCCCAAATCTTAACAATTTCTTTAAGTTGGAAATGTTTTGGTCCAAAGAGTGTGCAATGTTCAAAGTAGAAAACAGAGTTGCCTTAAGTTGTATTCCACAAAAGAAGAAATTTCAAAAAATGTTTCACCTTCACAATCTTTCGGCACTGAGCTCAAACACTGCACTTCCTAAGTATCCATCAGTAACATTAATTTTGTAATGCTGTATTACTGAAAGTAATCAGCACTATTTGCGCGTTCCTTTGATTTGATATCTCATGCAGCAGATGAGAATTTTACTTCAGATGAATAATTCCTTCATTGACCTCTTGTGCAGTGTAAATTGCACGCATATGCCTTCCATTACTTTTGTTCCAACCCAGTCACTGTAAAAAAAAATATTTTTATGAAATCTCTGAAATCATGAACACCTACATGATTCAGATTAGATGTGTTAGGGTTTGGGGTTTTTTTTTCTGAAATATTTGGTGCTTGTCAAAGATTTTGAAATCAGATTGGTAACAAACATGGGAATCAAATGATTTTTGCTTGCTTGTCCAGATGATTATTTTATGTGACTGAGTCAGCAAAAGTTTATCTTTAAGCATAGAAATAGTCATGTTAGCTTTGGCATTTGAAGATATGTGCTGAATCAAACAGTCCCCAAACAATATATACTCATACAAAATTGGAGAAAAACCTATATAATCACCACCACCCAACATCAAAGAGTATAAAATACTTGAACTTAAAGTACATGTATACCATTGACTGCCATTTGAGAATGAAGCATTCAGTGCCCAGCTGTGTAGACCCCAGTACCTGAAGGGACCTTATAAGCAGGAGGGGATTCAACTTTTTAAAAGGATAGACAATGGCAGGACAAGGGGGAATGGATTAAAACTAAAGGGAGGAAGGTTTAGATTAGATATTAGGGGGAAGTTTTTTACAGAGCGAGTGGTGAGGTGCTGGAACAGGCTGCCCAGAGAAGTAGTGGATGCCCCGTCCCTGGAAGTGTTCCAGGCCAGGTTGGATGGGGCCCTGGGCAACCTTACGTAGATCCAGGCCTGAGGTTGGTGGCCCTGTCTGAGGCAGGGCTCTATGATCCTTGGGGTCCCTTCCAACCCAGACCATTCTATGATTCTGTGATTAAGTACTCAAGAGAGTGGCAGAAAGTCCCAGCTCTTTATGTTGGTGGTTCTAGTCCTGTTGGGTTAGTGGAAAAACATGGTGATGCACACATAAAATAGTTCAGCAGTTCATTGTCAAGCAGACAGCAACCCCACCACAAAGTCATCTCTCCTTTGTCAGATGCTACTTCTAGCAGTGGGACCAATAACTTTTCATCCCAGTATAAACTCTCCCAAAATAGGAACATACTATATTCCCATAGCAGTAGGGTGCTGACTGTCAGTCTTCACCAAGACCCACAGATAGGCTGCCAATCATGGGGAGGAGTAAATCTCTAAAATGAAACCTGTTAAATGCATCACTTTTAACTGTTGTTGTGCTTTGAAATGTTTAAATGAACTTCCTGAATACCTTGAAAACACTGTTCTGAATGGGCAGTGATAGAGCTTGATAGTGCACACGTATTACATGTTTTATGGCGCTGAGCATGTGTTACCAAAGCACATGCTGGAAAACACCATCTTCTCAGGTCTAATATTATGTTCTTGTTTTTTCTCCTTTCAGGCTGATTATGAAAAAAATTATTATTGATTGCATAATTTCACAGACTCTTGCTTTGGATTTTACTGGGAAGGTCCTAATGAAGTGAGTTTGGTAGATGCAGAGCAGGAAGTTTGACAAGTACTGCACATATAGGTAGTACTTCTATACACTGTCTGGGAATCAGTAACTGACAGCAGGCTTTACAATTTAAAAATATGTCTTTAAGGAACTTGTACAGTGCCGGTGGTATTGTATGGCCTCATTTGCTGCCCTCCCCTGACTTTTCCACAAAAGAGCCTGATCTATACCTTTTTGAGTTTTACAGAATATAATTACATTCTTTTAACAGTCCTAAAGATATTTTATGGAAGGCACAGTAGGGTAGGGTAGGGTAGGGTATAATAGGAACCTGCAGAAAAACCAACCAGCAGGATATTATGCAGGATCACCTATTAAAATCCTGTTTACATACAGGAAGAAAATAATTGTTTTGCAGGTATAAAGAGCATGTCACACTACTTTTAAGTAGGAATTATTACCTGTGGATAAACTACTTGCCATGAGAAAGAACTATTACTTAATGCTTCACAGCAATCAATGTATGAACCTATGTATCTGAAAAACACTATTTAAAATATTCATCCATTCATTCTCTGATGACTTTTGTGTTCAAATCTGGAAGTGCTTTTCCAGGCAGCAAATATTTCATTGCATTGTTGGAGCTTGAGATCTGTGAAGGAAAAATAAGATATCATGTCAATTGAATTGCAAAACTAATAAAAGCAAAACGTGCAATTGATATGTTACCTCTGTATTAACATATAAAGCTCAAGAAATTGTGAAGGAATTCAAAACCTTCAGACATGACACAATTATATGGTTTTTACTAGTGAGAACAGGACTTGCATGATTGATGCATTGAATTTATTGATGGACACCTGTTCAGAAAATGGTAAAAGGGGAAAGTGGCGGTATATTGTTGATATTATACAATTTATTAACAGCTATTAATTTATCTACTTAACACTATAGAATTGTCAGTTTTGCCAAGAGGAACTTACTATAGCAGGGAGACATACAAAAATGTAAATAAAGCATAGTTATGATACTGTATAACTGAAAAAAAGAAAAGCTCAAATTCCTCATTTAAAAAAAAAAACCAACCCTCAAACTGATTACTTCGATCAAATGGACATTATTTTAAACCAACAAGCATTTGAAGCATGTTTGCAGTTCGAAATCTAATCAAGAAAATATTTCAAGATAAGCTAAACTGTCATAGTAATACCTGTTTTGTATGGTAAGATGGCTTTTCTACCTTTTTCTACTGATTTTATTTTTCATTTCATTATTTCTTTGAACCACAGTTTTTTAAAGAGTCAACTTCCCAGGGGGAAAAAAAAAGAAAAAAAGAAAAAAAGACATTTTTGTGATAAGGGAAAGGAGAAATAATCTTACTCAAAAACCATCTAGGCAGCAGAGGGAGGCAGTCACACAAGCTGTATTTCCCCCTGGGAATGTGGCTCAGAAGTAATAGGAGCTATAGGGCAGCAAAGTTACAGCTTCTGCATGGACCAAAAATGCAGTTTCCAGTTTCTGGAGAAACTAGGGGCCAGAGTGAAGCAGTTAGTTTGGGGGAAGATTTATGTTCTTTATCTTACAGTTTCATTAGCAATACTAGTGAGGAAACACCACCCCTGTTGCCCCCATGTTTATATGCAAACAGCAAAGAAATTACCTATCAGATACGATATATACCATAAATTTTATTTGGTGCCAAATATGCAGCTAGTCTTCTGGAAATTGTATTTTGCTTTGCACAGAAACTGTTACTAACTACAACTAGGGAAGATGCTAATTTTCAGGGCCTGTGAAAACAAGAGAAATAATATGAGAATACTGGAAGATTACATACAGGAAACTAGTTTCTTAAGTGTTGTCTCTGAGTAACACCATCTGGGAGGCATTTACATTCAGATGAGGGGGTTTTTTTGTTTGTTAGAGAACATCAATAAGTGCATACAAAACATCCCCTAGAAGTAGGCGAAACCAGGCTTGAAGGCCCACGATGCTCACTGGGTTCAGGCAGGGTCAGGGGGAAGATGAACACCAGTGAATTCAGTGGGTTCAGGCAGGGTCAGGGGGAAGATGAACACCAGGCTATGTCCTGAGGAGTGGCAGGGATGGGGGTTCTGCCTCTAGAGCTCTCCTTACGGCAACTTGCTGTAAGAACCATATCCTGTCATAACAAAACCAAGCTGATGAGTCATGACTGTTGTAGACATTTTGCCCTGCTTAGCCACAACTCAGCAAATCCCAACCAAAGGCAATTTATAGCAAAATGCTGTTAGCCTGCATAAGAACAACAGGAACAAATGAGCGGCTTGGACATGTGCCCAGCTCTGTATTGTGCTCACATTAGGGCAGAGGCAACCTACTTAGTCATCTCTTCATGCTTCCAACCTTGGCTGGTGAATTTGCACACGCAAATATTATGGCTGATATGAAAACCTCTGAAAGCTTTGCTTTGGAGTGTTTTACAAATCTGGGATAACACTGTAATAAAATTCATTCAAATGATATTTTTCTGAAAAGCCAAAAGACAAATGCTGTTGTTCCTTCTCACCCCAAAAACAGTTCTCAGCATTTGATGAGAGATGTAATGGAACAAACAGACACGCATGGTTTTGGTGAGGGGTTTTTTGTGGTTTTGTTGGTTTTTTTTTTTTAGTTTGATGGGTTTACTTGTGTAGACTACAAAATTCTGTAACTCCCACTTAGGGAAAAGGATCACATCTGTGTCTGATATCAGGAAAGGAGAAACTCAGCCCACTTTAAGTGGTCCATGCTATGTTAACATAGCACATAAGATGATAAATACGTTGTGAATTGCAAATGATACAGATGAAGGACCAAAGCAAAGGATGAACCTTGTATGAATTCTTAAGAGGAAACCAAATGGCTGTAGGGGTCTTTAGTCCAAAACAGGGAAGGAGGGACAGCTGAGCTATGAGAAGACCTTAAAGTAACTTGCTTATATTACAGAGCAAGCATAACAAATAGCTTTAGTAGTATCTGTGATGAAGGACTTAATACACTAATGGGCCATTGGCCCACCTAACTATAAAGTCTTAGTGTATTTTAAAGACCACAGTGAAATTGCTGACATGCATTGTCATGAGAAAGCGACTGTTCTTCTCATTTAACATGGTTTGTAGAACTTAGGAGAAAAAGTGCAATAATGTCATGGTTAGGATGCCTAGAGCAATGATGAAAACAGTGGTCACCTCTGAGCCAGTTTCAGTGAATGGACTTCCCTGGGGAGGAGCTGCAGGATGAATACACGGTAACAGGAGGATGCTGTGACTGGTCATTTTTTAATTGACTCAACAAGTGATTCAGTGATGATGAATCTATCCAGAAAATGGAGGAAATTAAGCCGTAAGTCATTGTGTCCTAAGCAGCTAAACAGACAACCCAAGGATGACAAGAGTGGTGTCAGCAGAAGAGGGCTAGCATTGATGACACTGGGTCATGAGAACCAGATGTTGTGGCTGCTGCCCTCTTTTCTAGATCACCCTGACCACATGCAGCACCCTCATGGCCAGTGCCATCAATGTGGGTGCTCAGGGACAAAAGTGGGTTCTTTCAGACCTTGTAGCACCTGGAGAATTCAGGGATGTGGAAGCAGCCATCATAACTATAGCAGTGTACTGCTAATTCTTCTATAACTGTATGCTGCTAAACTTGTAAATATATGCTGCCATCACCATGGTCATCTCATAATTATCCTACAGTTGAATACTGCTAAAGCATAACTGTAACCACTATTGTTGTGCTTGCATTGTTATATATTGCAGTTGTATAAACTGTCACACTGCATATGCTATTAAACTTCATTACATAAACCTGACATAGTCACAACCTTCTTATTGCTGTTAATACCTCTGCATGCTCCTGCTTCCCTGCCACCAGAGCTCCTCTTGCTACCACTACAACACCGCTAATCTCTACAAGTTGTGAAAAAAGTTCTGCCTGTGACACCTCCACCCACCCCGAGAGGCACCTGTAAATTATATCCCCTTCACTGTGTCACCATGTGCAGCGGCGTTTCAATATGCCAGAGAGGAGAGGCAGTTTAGGCTAAGAGCAGAAGCTGTGCTGTGAATACCAGGGATAGATCTACTGTTTTGTTTCACGGCATGTTAAATTTACCAATTCTTTCTAAGTAAGTAGAGAAACATGTTTTGATGGAGGAGTTGCAAATACTGACATAAACATGATGCTCAAATACCTCTTCTCTGGACAAGCGTGTTACTTGTAATCTATAAAGAGAGCTTCTTGATGTGTGAAGATAATTTAAAAATTTGCAATGTGGAAAATTTTCTCTGTGCTAGGTAGAAATCTTAAGAATCCTGATAGCTTGACTAAATGACTCTTAACCCAACTACTCTTTGGGACAGCTATTTGAGGGTTAATATATTTGCCTTGTAGCGTAGCTCACCAAGTAATAGACTGAGAATTTTCTAAGCCAATGTGCAGTTCTGACTCCAGCAACAAAATTGTCTTTGCTGAGTTTTCCACTTGCCTGACAGATATTTAAACCTGAGGACATCTGGATGAAACCATTTCCATTCTAGTACTGACACAGATCAGAAGGGAAGGGCTGAGTAAAGCTAACTACAGACTGTTTCATAGAGTAATGCCAACATTCAAATTGTTCCACAATCAAATCTCTGAGACTTGGCACAAAATTTTGGCTCCATCTTCAACATGATAATGGAGCAGCGAGGTGCTGAAAATATGAGTAACCCCTCATTCTCTGTCTTTCACAGAGAAGAGACAATTTGACATTTAGGATTGCTCTCCTCTCCTCTTAAATGATAAAAGAAGGGAGCAAGATTTCCTGACAGTTTTGGGTGCATAAACAAAGTTAATCTCATGGCAAACATGGAAAACCCTTGACTTAGCAAGTGTTCTTTTGTACTTCTCCTGGATACACAAAATGTCCTATTAACCATTAAGTAGTCTCTCCAGTTTCTCAGAGAACACTGAAGGACTCAATTAAGCTTCTCTTCTTCTAAATGATACAAAAATTAAGACAAAATTAATCAGACACCAGATGCAGCTGTTGTAGAAATTCCTGTCTGAAGAATTATCACCCAGAGATAATGAAAGCAAATGAATACAAAGAAATAAAGGGTGTTATGTTTATTCCTGCCAAATAAAAAAATTGATCAAACCACAAATATTTCAGGTGTAATTATAGTTTCATCTTGCAAATATGTTTCTGTGCTTGGAACTACTTTGTCTTTAACGTGAACACCAGCTCCCTTAAGAAAATGCCCAGCTCTTCACCCAAATCCATGCTGAGTCTGTTATAGTGAGGGAAAGGAGGCTTGGCATTACAAGCAGCAGCTGCAAAGCAGAAGGTGGCTTCACCTCTCTGTGTCGGTCTTTCCAGGGATGTTCCAGTTGCCCAGCCAAGCAGTGCCAGGGTACAACAATACCATGGCCATATCTGTTTCATCCCAGTAAAACTATCAACTTCAGGGGTGCTTGGCAATGCCTGAGTAGCAAAAATGTCTAGGACATACTGTAAAGAGAAGAAAGCCAAAGTATTTAAAAGAAGCAGGAAGGCCTGTTTGGTTTGTAAAAAGGTTCTTTTCAAACTGAAATGACTGAGGGTACATGAGTAGGTGAATTTCTTGAATATTGAAAATATCCTCTTTAGAAAACATTCATCACATCAACCCCAATACGTGACTGTGCATGAGTCTTATTCCATGTATATTTAAATTTCTGTGATCTTTCTTTGCAAAGTAGTTCAACACCATTTTATATAATAAATGAAAAGCATCAATAGTTGGTTTTTTCAGCTGGATTTGATTTAGTAATTGGATTCAACTTAGATTTTGTATCATGCTTATCCTGTAGATTCCTGTATTTCCAGTTCAGAGTAGGCGTTAGGGCCACTTTGGAGTGAATGATACCAATGGCATGATCACACAGTCACACAGAATCACAGAATCGTAGGGGTTGGAAGGGACCTCAAGAGATCATCGGGTAAGTAGAGCGGTTGACAGGAGCAGGGCCTTGTTTGGCTCCATAGTCCTCCTAAGAGCAGCTGATGGCCATGTGTACACACATCAGCATGTATGCGCATCTGTATCAATGTATACCAACAAAACCAGTCAGCTGTATGTGTGCAGGGCTTATCTTTGTATGCATGGGTTAAAAAAGATCATGTCACGATCAGTTGGTTTGCAGTAGCATGCATGGCACGTCCACAGCTATTTTCCTCCTCTAAACCACCCCAGTAACAGAGTCTTTAAGCCACTGGCATAGTCTAGGGTATGAGACAGGGATTTAAGTGTATTTCTTTCCTTTTTTTTGTTTGTTCTCTAGTGCTGGACCTTCTTGACATTAACTTAATAGACAAAAAAGGGCTAGAAACACTACTGGAAGCTGTACACAGTACAGAGGTGCTGCTCATGCTGTGGTTTGCTGTCAACTACAAGCTCCACAGCCAGCAATGTCCTCCGAGTTCTTCAGTCTGTGACATATTGCCTCCCTGCCTTGCTGCCTGCCAGTATTTACTGGCTCTTGGGAGAAAGTCCTCCAGCAGGAAGGAAGACGAGTATTAGGTTTTTCTGTTCTGAAGAACAATTACAGCACTTCACCTTCACAACAAGTTCATGCACGTGCTCAGCTTGCTCCTGCTTCAGTTTGCTTACCTGGCTCTCTCATCACCAGGTGTATATCCACAGTGCACAGCACTCCTGTGTGTCTGCTGGAAAACAGGTACAAAATGCAGTTTGGTGAGTGTGCAAAGGGCCATGGCTTTGAGAAGGAAGACTGGAGATAGTGCTGACCTCTCAAACCTGATCCAGAATGATGTTTAAAATAATTATTTTTTTTTTAAAGTTATCTATTTTTCCATGGCTTTATGCCTGGGGAAGGGTACTGGATTCTCCAAATGGAAGGTGAAGGGGAGAGTAGAAGTCAGAGGCAAACCCAACCTCCTGAACCAGGTAAGTGGTGGGTAGCGTGGAGCTTGGCTCAGACTTCCGATTCAGTCAGTCCTTTCTGATGTCAGTAATCTACCTACATAAGATCTTGTGGCTGCAAAGCCACAAGTGTCGTGACATCAGCACAGCTGCTGCATGCTGGGCAAAAATTTCTTCTTGTCAAGCCTGTGTTTATAAGCCATCTGGATGTGTGTCTGGCTTTTAAACTTATTTTGAACAGAACTTTCTTTGTACATTTTGCTAGGTGCCTCCAAGATTGTGATTTCGATAGCACGATGATTGCAGGTTAAGTGAAGCTGATGACAGGAGTTGAGTCTAGGACAGAGATGTGGATCTGTTTAAAGAGGGAGAGCTTGGCAATACATGAAGGGGTGGAGACAGAGAGGAAAAAAGGTGGGAAGACTTAGGACTATAAACTCTTCTCTGTAAGCCCTTGGACATTATACTGTATGGGCTTTTTATTCCTCCTGATGGCTAGCTGAAGACACCACCCATGGCCACTGCACCATTCATATCAGCCCTGAAGCAGAGTCCAAGCCCCCTGGGGATTCTCACCCTTGCTGTAAGACTGCTGCTTTGGAATCATTGCTCTGTGAGCAGCAGAGCTAGTTGTTGTAGGCTTGTGTAGCAAAGTTTGTATGGGAAGCAGGGACTGCAGGGGTGGCTTCTGCAAGGAGCAGCTAGAAGCTTCCCCTAGGCCTGACAGAGTAAACTCCAGCTGGGCTCAAGGATGGACCCACTGCTGACCAAGACCAAGATAATCAGCGATGGTCACAGTGCCTCTGTGATGCCATATTTAAGAGAAGAAAACCCTCAAGCAGCTGTTTTTTGCCACCAGAGAGGGGAGTAAGAAGATGTGAGAAACTCTGCAGACACCAAGATCAGTGAAGAAGGGAGGAAGGAGGCACTCCAGGTTCTAGACAGAGAGATTCCCCTGCAGCCCATGGTGAAGACCATGGTGGAACAGATTGTCTCCCTGCAATCCATGGAAGATGGTGGGGAGCAGAAATCCCACCTGCAGTCTGGGGAATACCCCATGGTGGAGCAGGTAGAGACACATGAAGGATGCTGTGACCTGATGGGAAGCCTGTGCCAGAGCAAGCTCCTGGCAGGACCCAGAGTCCATAGAGAGAGGGGTCCATGCTGGAGCAGTTTTGCAGGGGGGCTTGTGGCNGTTTTGCAGGGGGGCTTGTGGCTGTGTGAGGGACCAGGCTGGAGCAGTCTGGGCCTGAGAGTTTGCACGCCATAGAAGTGATCCACACTGGGGCAGTTGTTGAAAAGCCGAAGCCCCATGGAAGAAGATTCATGTTGGAGTTCATGGAGGAC
>VZTU01019051.1:712-13010 GCA_013400835.1 Zapornia atra
CCCAAAGTAGATGAACTTGTAACAGATTCAAATACTAAAAAAATAATTAAGAACATTAAGTAGTTTTATCTCCTGTGATAAATAATTTCAAAATGATTAAATGTGAGAAACATTTCCAGATACACAAGGAATCAGACTGTCTTGTCAGAAGGTCCAGGGCTGAACAAATAGCATTGATCTCTTTCAGTGCTGGGATCTGACAGCAGAATAAATGTAGGTGATCAGCTGAAACCTTTTGAGGCTGAGATAAGGAAAGCTTAATTCAGAAGTATGGTCTTACCTTTGGTCTGTCTTTGTTTTTCAAATGATGAGGTTAAACTCTGGTCGAAAAATTGCATTCATTTAGGGTGAGGTGATTTTAATGCAGTTTGAAAAAGACAGGATTCTGTGGGCCTTGGAAAGGTTGAATTTGCTGACAGAACAGTCAGCAAAGTGAATTGAATGGCCCTGGGGAATGTTTTAGATGTTATCTAGTGTTTAGTGTAATTGATAAAATAATTACATTTTTGCAATAGCATCGCATTTTCAAAAGCTACCTTTTTCTATGTTCCCATTTTCATAAATTTCTGAAGCAAAGCAAATTGGACATACAGCATCAGTTACCTGAGCATGCCTTTCCTTTCTTCCTTTGATATCAGTGCAAAATTGCACCAGGTAAAATATGATGGACTGAACTCTGTTAAACAGTCAATAAAATGAGCACTGTCCTGCATCTTCCAGTAGTATAAGTGAACAGAGGTTGCACCCAACACAAAGAACCTAAATAGGTTGTGTATATCAAGAGTAGCAGAGTGTTGCACATACTGAAAAGTTTTATTCCAAGAGGTTTATTTATAGTGAATAATATATTAAGAATAGATATTTTTATTAGGCAGAAGCAAGTTACATGTCTATTAACATATATTATGGATATTTTAGAAATGTCAAAATATATTGCCTTCTTACAGCATATATATTAAACTACTTTGAAATACAAGCAAAATAACATTTCTTTTGATTGCTTAAACATTGGATATATTCTTTCCATGGTGTTTCATGCACTCTAAACTTAATTAGGAAAAACATTGTTCTTCTTAGTCATAAGTATCATCGAGTAAAGCTTGAAAAACATATATTTAAATTACACTAAATGTTGATTTTAACAGTACATACTAAAATTATTTTATATCGTACTTTAAACAAAAAATACCTTTCTAGTTTTTATGTTTGGCAGAGAATGAGAAAACAATTTGTTGTGAAAACAATATATTTTAGGGATGCTTTGAATCTCAAATCAGTTTTGCATATCAATATATTTCTATTGAATCCTGCCAGTTAAAAAAAAAAAAAAGTTCAAATAAGAAGACAAAACAAATCACCTACCCAGATCCAATTCCCACATTGGTGTCTATGGTGGCATCAAAGAATAATTTTCACCATCATCTCATATAGTAACAGAGTATTTTTTAAAATGTTCATAAAATGTCCCTAACCTGGAATCTAAACTCACCTGTGGAAAGTTAAGCTTTAACTCCCACATATAAAGGATTCAACCCAAAGAATCTGGGTGTTTTCTCTGTGGGATTTTTTTTGTTTGTTTGGGTTTTTTTTCTATTTGTCATTGCATGGTGATCTACTTGACTTCTGTAAAGATGTGAAAAACATAACTAATGTTGTACAACCTCTCATGCGATACTTTGATCTGCTTATTGAGATTTTATTTACTTAAAGGTAAAGGACAAACTGTCATCAAAAGTATAGACTGTAGGTCTGAAGAAGGCCTTGTGTGCCTAAAAGCTCATCTATGTCTTTCATTGCTATCATTTGGCCTAAAATAATACAATTTCTCTCTGCAAAACCTGCCAAGTGAGTGCTAAACCAAACCATGCAGTCAAATCAAGCTAGAATTTGAAATGCCAAGAATTTCTTTAGAAAATAATTTTGGTTTCGCTCATTTAATGCAACTATTTTTATTGAATGAGTATGTATCTTCAGCTTCCAATCAGCTTCAGGATTTTGTGCATGAACATCTGCATTGCTAGCAATGGGCACTATGGCTCCACTAACGTGGAAAGACCACTGGAACCTCAGCAGGGGTAGACTCCAATCATGTGAATTGTCTTTTGTGAAAATTAGTTGACAGGAATAATTTACAACCACCCCTGTCACAGGTTTACTTGCAATCTCTTTCTCAATACAATGACAGCATGATTTTGACAGCCTGTTAGACTTCATAGTACTTGAAAACTAACAGTGTTGAACAATTGACATTGGGTTACTGTGAGATGGAAAGAGCAGAAGTCAATGAAGATTATACAGTTTGACTGTTTGGTAGATGAACAGCTATGAGAACTGAAAATAATACAATTTTTATTGGCAGGCTAGTGTTACTTAAAAATGTGACATGAAGAGTGTGAAAAAGCATGGAGAAACATCTGTGTTACCAAGAACAAGACTACAGAATGAACAGTTCGACTGATTTAATTAGAATGGCCTTGTAAAACATTGATTGCTGATTATTAATTTGTACTTTATGTGTCATTTTCTATCTTCGCAGCATGTGAGGGCTGACAGATCAGATCAAGGCACAACTTGTTCTTGCACTCATTTTTAGTAAATTCTGATATAGTTGTTTTCCTCATATTCAAAAATAGCTACCTTTGCACTATACTAATTCAAGAGAATGGTAATATTAGAAGAAAAAATATAATGGACATAATTGTAATCTGAGGTTAGAATTCGATGATCTTTAAGGTCCCTTCCAACCCAAACCACCTTATGATTTTCCTGGGAGAGTGAAGAAGCTGATGGCCAGACATTAACAATGGTTTTTCTTTTGTGAAATTTTGGAGAAATTTTATGTGATGAACATTTGTGATATAAAGTAAATTATTATCAAGCTGTTTTTTAGGTTTTTCACTATTGCATAAAGGAATACATGTATTTAGTGAGACATAACAAAGAAATACTCTGAAGTCACATTTCTAATATTAACCATGATGAAACATACAAATAAATGCTTATTTCTTCTCAGAATAAGTTCTCACCTTCAAGCTGTATGTATTTATACTCCGAAGAGATAAACTGTCATTCACATATACAGAGACTCAGCAAAATTTCTTTGTGTTAACAAAATGATGTTGTTAATGGGCTTAGAAAAAAAAGAAGCTTACTTGGTTACACTGCTCTAGGGAGAAAGTGTGCACATCTGCATGTCACTATCTGTCAGAAATTTCTGGAAGTCTCTCCTCATAGGCATAATACAGTGTTTTTTCTCTTGTCCTTTCCAGTTTTCCCCTTGAAACAGATTTGGCTTATATGACTGAAAGTGAATTTATTTGCTTTTATGAGTTACTATAGAGTCTAAGGTTTTAAAGCTGGATTAATAACAATTTTTAAGTAGTGATGGAATTCATAAAATGAATTAATATCATGCTATCATGCATAATATTAGTATTACACTTCATTTCAAAGAGATAGCTATTAAAAAAAATCTGCCGATATCTCTGCTTTTTGAAGATATAAACTGATATATATATATATAATAACTATTACTATTGTTATTCATATATGCAGAAGGGAAAACTTCTTAAAGTATACTTTGTGAACACTGAATACCCTAGTGCAGATTGAAAAGTAGCACAAAGTCTATTATTAGAGACATCCTAAAGAACTAGCTTTCTAGTATGCTTTGCCTCATACAGTGCTTCTAATGTATTTTACATATCATATAACCTAAGCTTGGCATTAGTTGAAATTCAGGTCTCAGAGTCCTGTTTATTAAAACTCAAAGGTAGGCAAATGTTGATTTTCTATCAAAGATAGTCCTTCTGAAATTACATTGGTCTTGATTCAGTATTTACATATTTACCTACCTTGAAATGTGTTTAAATCTTTATTTGCTTAACTAAATCTGCTTTTATTTTTTTTCATTTAAAAAAATCAGAATATTTCTAATAAGTAATAGATAGGAATCTTTCATCTTTAGGTTATTTAGTCAGAAACATCTTCAGTGATAATGACTGAATGTTGTTACAATGTGATGGCAACTAAATGAACTGGTCTCATTGCAACTGTCAGGGATACATGCTTATACCAGAAAATGTCTCTTCCATGCCACATAAGCAGAAGGACCTCTTTAGCTTTTTTAATATATAAAATCAGATTTGTATATCCTTAATCATGCTAATCTGTAGCTTTTTGGCTCTTTTCACTTTGTAAGAATATTGGATGCAGCTTTAAAGGATCAAACCATGAACTTTCACTCATCAATAACGTTAATATTTACTGCTGCCACTGATTGCCTCTGCTTCTGTAGGAGAACAAGTGGTGCAAAGGGGCTGCTGGCCATCTGTCTGAAGAGCACCGATGGGACTGGTAGAGCAACTTGCTCAGTACTGCCCAGTTTCCATATTTGCCTGGTATCTCTGGTTATATGAATAAACATCATGATGTCTCCTGAGGTCCTGGTATGAGTTCTCAAAAGAACTGCAAGTCTGATGCCAGGGTAGATTTAAATGCAGGGAGGGCTGTTTCTTTGTCAATTAATGAGTAGAGAGTGACCTATAGAAATACGTATAGAATACATATAGAAATATTCTGTAAATACACTTGTTGCCAGGTCTGACCATACCCTTTGAGTGGTTGGAATGACCACATGTAATCTGCTTTGATTGTTCTAGGACAGAGAGATTTACAGTAATGTTTTGGAGTGAAACTGCACAAAAAATGTAATTACTGCTTTGCACAACAATGAAATATTTTAAAACTCTGTCTCATACTTCTTTAAAATAACTTCCTTGTTTTTCTTCCCAAATCTCAAACTCCTCTGGAAAAGCTAAAGCACTAGTGTCTCTGAATGTAAAACTGCCAGAGTGGCTTGCCACCTTTAAGTGGTAATCCTTGGAAAATTTATGGCTCAAGGCTGATTGAAAGCAATCATTGTCAAAATACATCTGACTGGCAGGATCCCATGATAGTTCTACCTCCAGATTTCTACCTGTGCTGCTGGAGACTGAATTTCCTTTGTGATAATTTTTCATTTTAAAGAAAAGACATTCTTCAACATAAAAAGACAAGCAAACAAATTCTTTCAATAAATTGCCAAAACAAGTGGCCTGCAGTCATTCTACTTCTCAGTTTAATGCAACAACCGAGAAACAATGGCTTGATTAATGCATACAATATGGTTTTTTTCTTAGAACTTAATATGTGTACTTCCATACACACCATCAGATGAGGTCCCTTTTACAGGCCTCAAATCTTTATTAACAGCTAACCGAAGTATCCATGGGATCATAGGCAACAGGCACGTGTATTGCTGCATGGTTTGAGATGAGTTCTAAAGATATTTTTTTACCAACTCAGAGATCCATCCTTAAGATAAATTTTGCTAAAACTATAATGTAAAGTTTTATACAGAAATTTCACATGCTAATTTTTATTTGGCAGTTACCTGGTAACATTACAAAGAGGAGAGATCAGTTACACTGAATGTGTTTGTGAAAGCTGTGTGGCTTTCAAAGTTAGTATTGCAAACAGACTAGTAAAATACCCTAGCCAAAAGACGAGGACACCTGGAAGAAAGGGGCACGATTTCTTTGCCAATATTTAAAGAAAAAATAGAGTTTTGAGAAGGCAATGTCAGTGCTGAGTGTCATAAAACCTTGGTGTTTTACACCGTGTCCACAATGGCCAGACATATATCCACACCTGCAAACTATTATGGACCCTGACAGATCTTTCAGCATCACCTCCGTCACTTTAATTTGTAAGCCAAATTCAATTATTTTTCTTTTCCTATACTCTTTCTACCTGTCAAAAGAGAAGCAGAGAATGAGAATCAATGGTTACTCTAATTGAAAACCCCTGAACTTCTCAAAAGGAATGTCCAGATCCATCTTTATGATATGTGATGAGTTTATAAGCTTACGGATACGATGAAAATCATGTGAACAGAAAATAGCAAGACACGAAACTGATCACAGCATTCCTAACAGTATAGGTTTGAAACATTCTTCAGAAAACTCATCTTCAAATTCCCTGGGTAGTTCATGCTACTTGCATAGGTAGCCGTGGAATGGTTTCATGCCATAAGGTGGGAGAGTTTCTGCTCCTCAGTACCAACTGTAATACTGGGCAGAACAAGTAACCTTTTGTATTCCTTGCTCCTGGTAACCACGTTCTTAGAACACTGACATCCCTCACCTTAGCAGTTGCCCCATTAATTCCAACTGTTACATTGGAGATTGTATAACAGGTAATATTTGTCCTCGCAGATTTAACAGCTGAGTAAAGAATTACATATATATGGGCTAATGATGTGTTGAGACTACTGCTTGCTGACAGCTAACATTATGTCCTTCGGTGAGGTGGAGTTCACAGGTCTTTGTGTCTATAGCCACATCTCAATTATCAGTGCTCTGTAATCTGATCAATGGTCTGTTACCCCCATATTTTAAGTCAACACTGTGATTTTTAATTAAAGTTAGCCATTTGTGTGAAATGATTACTCTGTTCATTATCTTGACAATTTCATTACTGTATCAGGTAAAATAAAACATTTATAGCAAGGGGAAAATATATGAGCTATTGTAAGGTTCAAGGAGGTTCATCACGGCAGTTGGCTGAGGCTCTTATCATTAACATCAATGGAACAGGTCACAGTTCCTGGTATGCCACATGCCAGTTATCTCCTTTTAAATGAATTATACATGTATTCATTAAAAGTCCCCAAGTACAGTGGGAACATGAACATTACAAGCATTTGTACCCTGCTTGCACATTCACAGCCCTGATATGCATGTGCACTGCAGGTTAGACAGATTTGGCTATGGAAGGCTCTGCATAATGCTTCTTGGAGCTTTGTTGAGTGTTACAAATTCCATATGCAAAAGTGGTTTGTGTGACTGTGACCTCACACCTGCTGTGAATTCTAGAATTCAGCTTTGTCTTTTATTTTTTGGAAGCATACTTTACTTTTTTTGGAAAATTTTGGAAAAAAAACCCCACATTTTTTTGGAAGTCACTTTACTTCCTAGAGGTATTGGCTGACACTTGGGATTCCCTGTACCTGTACCAGTTTACTTGCAATGAACAGTGCAGGAGGCCACATAGCTCAGCAAATCTTTTGGCTCTGCTACCCCTTCATGGATACTTTAGGTACCCCAAAGCTTCACAAAAATAATAAGTGCCTGTGTTTAAGAAATTCAGTTAAGTCCTCTCTCACTATTAGATTGCCTTATCAGGAGTCTTATTTTTGTGATTGTGCATGTATGTAGGTCTGGAACCTAGACAGGGACACCCAGATGCCATTTTTTCTCAAATAACTGTTCAGCCTGTAACATCAATGTAATGAAAATACAGAAGAGTCTAATACAGGATTAAGAATTTTTATGATTACTCTGAAGACTACGAAATACAGGTTTCTGTGGTGGTGCACTCCCCCTCTCTTGAGCTGCTTGGTACTTGGTGCAAAATCTTCCCCCTTTTCTGGGCCACATACTTGAGCAGCACACCAGGGTATTAAGGCACCTCCTTAAGGTGTTTGGTTCTGGCTTCCTTGGTAAAGGTAATGGCCTGGTACATCTGTACTTGAACAGTGATGTTCCTCATCACTTATTTCTTGGGAACAATAATGATAATCAATCACCTCCTGACAACCTGGCACATGTGTACATGAGTTGTGGCCCAAAAGCAGAAAATGCCAGAAAAGTTCCGAGTCTATGCACCTGGTGGAAAGTAGCAGAATATTTCATTACCTGAGCTGGGCCAAACTGTAAAGGTACTGGACAAAAGTCAGTTATCTCAGACTCTATAAATGGCGATTCCAAGCAAGACCCTTTGAGCTCTCCTGCATGGCAGTGGGCTTTGACTAGCATCTCCCCTGAAATGGGACACCACTCAGACACAAACTTCTTGAGAATCATGTGCCAATGGATGACCAGGGCAAAGCCAGCCTTCTAAAGTCTCAAAAATCCTCCTTGGAGGAATGTCAATGCATTGTGAGTATTTACTCCAAACTTGAAGAGGGAAATCCTACCTATAATCTAGCTTCCTTCATCCACCTCCCTACTTACATACGTGTTTAAATACAGACATTTGCCTTTACGAGTGGGGGTGGCATATATCACTGAGCCCAAATATTTATGATTGCTATGTGTGCCTGTTTGTCTTTTTGAATTGACTAAATCATAACTGTGTCAACTACATTCCTCCATGACAACATCCAAGATCCCATCATAAGCAATAGAGGCTCAATAGAACTGTCCACTCTGAAAAATATGCATAGGTCTGGCAAACATGAAATAAGGCCTATAATGGACTCAAGCTATTCTGGAGTAGCTGGGCTTGAATGAGATAGCATTAATCATCATAGGTGACTCTACGAACCTATGTTTTGACCACTAAACAGTCCTAAGTGCCTTAATTTCAAGATATCACCTTCTGATGCTGTCCTTAAGCTCCCATACATTTCTACATTATTAGAAGACAGAATTACATTATTAAATCACAGCTGATGACTTAAACTCACATTTCTTGTTTTAGTATATATCTATTTTTTTGCTTTCCTTCACTGTTCATGTTGAGGTTTGTTCTTCTATTTGTATTTCAATTTCTACTTTATTCCAAGTTCAAAATAACTGTTTCTGTAATAAGGAAGAGTGATGTACAAGATTTTTTTTTTGGGGGGTGGGGGTGCACAGGAAAAAGTTCTGGATAAATTAGTTTTGTCACTGGGTTTACTGGACAAGGTTGATGTGACAGGATTTTCAGTATTCTTGCTTCTTTTGCAAAAAATAGCAACAGTTCAACATTTGATAAAAATCTATAATCAAGAAAACCATGGGAAACAACAAAGCACAGTGTCATCAGATGCATCCCAAAGAGGTTGTTCTTGGCTTTGTTTGCACTGGTGACAATGTGTGCAAAATTCACAAGGTGTGATCCAATGGTACTCCATAGCAGTTTGTAGACAACTGCACCAGAAATGTGTACAACACAGATACAGGATGGATCACCAAAAAATAAAACACTTTTTTTGGAGGAGGGGAGAAATTTTAGCAATGGCACCAGGAATGCCATTTGGGTTTAGAAAGTCTTGTAAAATAATAATAACTCCACAAATAGGTTTCTGCAAAGAATGTGTCTCACTGACATTATGTCAAGAAGGAAATAAACAATTCATGAGGGAAAATTGTTTGCCAGAGGAAAATTAGAACGTGAAGCTTTCTATTCCATGTCTGTGTAATAGAGACTCATAATTTGTAATGATCAGTTGGAAAATATTTTAATGGCTAAAAAACATTACAGAAATGTAAATGGAAAAAAAACCCCAAACAACCCAACAAACCCAAACAACCAATAAAAACATCCCCAACCCCAAAATCCAAGGAAAATGACAGGACAGCACAGAAGAACAAAAATCAAACCTGAAATGAAAACAAATGTGAACTTACTATTAGAAGCCTCATTTACAGTTTAGAAACAGGAAAACACAAAGATATAGCATAAAGCTGGTTACAAGGAAAATATGTATTGGTTATTTAGCATTCTTCTTTTCCTATAACTAAACCACTGGGAACATAGTAAATACAGAAACATAAATTAAACCCACATAAATACTCTACTTTTATTGTTCAGGGTTAAGTAGTTTTCAAAGAAAAAAACCTGTAGTGATATAAATAATATGACCTTTGTGGTGGAAGAGGTGATGGGAAGGAAAGAAAAAAATTAAAGAAAAAAAGGAAACACATAGACCCTAATCCTTAGCTTCCTTTTCTCATGTCTAGATTGTACTTACTTTCTGAGGACATGAACTGAATACTAAAAAAACCCCTGCTATTCACTTTGAATAGCACTTGTAGAAACAAAAAATTACATTTCTCAGGCCTTTCTGAACACTGAATCTATAGTCTTCTTCCAAAAAGAACTTCTGGAGGAGGTAAGTACAGATAGGGAAGAATTGTACCAGAATTCTACCCAACCGCAATGCAGCTAAAGTTTCCCAAATAAGTCAGGGCATGGCTGTGTTTTGTGGCTGTATTTTTGTACTTTTACATAGAAGCTGGTTAAGGCGAGCTCTGTTCCACATGACTGACCAACTGCATAGCCAGAGGTTGGTAGAAGTTATGAGGTTTCCCAATTATGGGCTATATTTAACTCTTTAAACAAGACAGAAAACAGTAGGTCTGTGGAATGCTGTTACTGAGTATATCAAAGCACTGAAAGGCAGAAACAACCAGGTCAGTGAAAAAGATTGTGAAGTTGTCATAAGATATAAAAGAGAATTCTGGAGGTCAGTTTTTTAGATTTAATGAACTCTGTGTTAAAAGGCACTTTCTGAATAGAATTTGCATATTTAGTTTGTAAATGTTATAGTCCCTGGACATTTTGAAAAGGGAAATAGGTTCCATCGTAAAGTGATCGAATCTAATCTGTCAGGCTGGTATTTTTACACTCCTTAATGAAGCAAAGAGTGAATTAGCATCAAGTCTACACAGCTCTTATTCACTGACCTTCATTTTTATAAATCTTTTGTCATCCTGCAGAAAACATTGTGCTTCTGGGGGTTTGAGAATTTTACCTTGTAAAGTAAAAGTCTTTGATACTGTAGTGTGATAAGACACAACAATTAAAAGCTATCAGAAACTACCTTGCCATGTTAAATCACCTGAGCAAGGTTTTTTTTGTAGTTGAAAAGATTTTCCCTAAAACCAATCCCCATGTAGGCTGAAGGTCTCATATTGAATTATGCAAGAATGGATACAATGCAAAGCAAATGAGCATCTCTTCAGGAAGAACATGTCTCAAAACCAGAATACTCTGTTTTGTTGCTTTTAAAAACATAATAGAGAAATAATGAGCAAAAGAAGAGAATCCCAACTATCTAGACACTATTTCTTGATGTCTCTTCATAGTGATATATGCTGTAGAAATGTTGGTGAATTTGATGGCAAAAAAGCAATGGATATATACTGAAATTTTGATGCAACATGGGTCTTTTATGCACCTTAATGAATTGGATGGAAGTTTTGCCCACTGCACATTGGAATTTGAGGCAGTTTCCATGATGGGAATTTATGTATCAATGTTTGGGGTTTTTTTGGATGAGGGCTTTGGCTCCTTGAATCAGCTAGAAGTCAAATGTTTTGTGAACAAGTCCCTTTCTAGGAAAAATAGCCGAAGTGGGGTTTATAAGCTTTATACCATATATGTTAAATGAAAATACAGAATGCAATGGTAACTGAAGTTACAGAGATGCACCATATACATTTGGAACACTAGTACATTTCATGTTGGAAATTGTATAAAATAATTAACTGAAAAAGAAAGTAGCAAGGAGGAATCTGCTAACACATTCAGCTCTTTGTCAGTAACTTCCCACATATTTAGAAAATTTAAGTGGTCAAAGCTTGTTCTTAAGTTTAATATAAAAGCAGACACTACATTCATCTCTATAAAGCAGCAGCATGCTGGGGAATTTTTGTAAAGCACTTCTATAGCAGTGGATTATACATCTGCTCTGATTTCAATTTTGTCATTCCAGGTATTAGATAAAGCCCAGTTGAGCTTATAAAAGCTGACAGGATTGTAACCTGAATGATATATTACTCTTGGAAAGATAAATTATCACATATGATAAAGACTACATCATTACATAGATATAGTTCAAAGGAGTAAGGGAGAAACATATCTCAAGAAAGTATTGAAAGAAAGTTCCCTCTTTCCATCCTGTACCAGTAAACCAGAAACAGGCATGTATCTGTAACCTTCTATACAGGGAGGACTGAAAAAACACTGCTGAAGTTTCACTTTGATGGTAATTTTCCATGTCCACAATACTCTAAGCGTATGCACTATTTTTCTACAAGACTAAAATTTCTTCTTCTTTTTAATTAATTAAAATCAGAATTCAGGGTTGTGAAAATTTAGAAGATTATTTTATTTGTAAAGGATTCTTGTAAATTCCTGGCTTTAGAATTAAAAAAAAAAAAAGTCTGTTTTAATGCCTTTTAATTCTAGAATTTAAGCAATATGTCATCCACTGTTGGTCAGATTGTATCTTTTCTATTATCAGCTATTTAGGATTATCTTATTTGCCCATAGTAGTGAGTGATAGCTGTGATAGGGAAAATGTTGATAAACATTTTTTTTAACAATGGAACTTTTCCAAGCTTTTTTTGTAACAGTGTTAGAAATATATACTCTGGTTTTTTGGGGTTTTTTGGGTTTGGGGTTTTTTTTTTCAGTTTTGAAGGCATTAATTTATAGAAGATTTGAAGAGAAAATAGTAGGCTTTATTTATTTATTTTCCAAG